>JAJMHM010000021.1:0-44132 GCA_030566045.1 Geotrichum geniculatum | reverse complement strand
TACGGATTGGAGTTTTGATCAAATAGAAATTAACTCCAAATCTCTGTCAAGAAATAACTACAAACCTCTGTTAAGAAATCAAATCTATACTTGAATTTCACTACGAAGCATAAAAATAACTACGGTCCATAAAATATATACTGTAAATGAGTTTTATTGTTCATCTCTCTGAAGACATTAAATGTCTAATTCATTAACGAGTTTTTCCTGAGCCATTCTTTTAAAACATCTAATATACCAACTTTGGAATTCTGTATTATTCCATCTTAAGATTGAAGGCTGTGAAAAGAAGACTTAAAGAAGGCTTAAGGAATTATCAACATCAAAGAAAATTTCCGTAGCACGTTTAATTTCCATATATAACGTGTAAAATTTCATTCATGATCAAGAATAATCTATTAAACATGAATATTAATTTATTTCGATATTTCGCGTTTTAATTATTTTCCCCCATATAATTAGCTATGTAACGAGTTTTGATCATTTTAATGCCAATTGTTGATGCAATTGTAATTTCTATAATTCTATCTTTTCATCTAAACAAATATCTAACCATTTGGCATAGTATTTTGATGCTAGCATTTAACAATTAAATGATGGAAAGATACTGGACTCAATATCCAGACAATATATAAACGTCCATCATACTGCTCGTTTTTGTCTGTAAAATATCTACGATTGTTTATTCCATTCTAACAAAAAATCAAAATGCAACTTATCCGTCTTGCTATTGCCTCTCTTTTGGCCATTCCTGCTGTCGCTTCCAGCAATGTTCCCAATGGTGCGCTGAGCCTTAAATTGAAAAGAAGCGAAGGTAAATCCAACGTACAGCTCGGAAAGCGTGACGAAACTGATTCTGTCAAAGACTCTAACGACAAAGTTTACTACTCATCAACTATCAAGATTGGTAACCCTCCCCAAGAAGTTGAAGTCGTCGTTGATACCAGCTCTTCTGATACTTTCCTTTATACCCCCAATTCAAATCACAATGGTGCTGGTTCTGCTCCTGAGTCTCACTTCCACCCTGATCAATCAAAGACTTTCAAATCTACCAATGAGAAGTTTGATGTTGCCGTCGACGGTGGTCATGCTAAGGGCAAATATGGCACTGATTCCATTAAAATTGGTGATACCACTGTCGAGAATGTCAACATTGGTATTCTAGATGAAGCTCCTATTCACCACAATGTTCTCGGTTTGGGTAAGGCTAAAGACCCCAAGAACGACCTCTTGTACCAACTTGCTGCTGCTGGTGAAATTGCTCACCCTGGCTTTTCTCTCAGCGTTGCTTCTGATGGTGAACCTTCTCTTTTGCTTGGTGCTGTTGACCATAGCAAGTATGAAGGTGAATTGCATGCCCTCGAAGCTCGTTCTGCTGGTCCTCACTATGGTTTCAACCTGTACAGCGTTAACTCAGATGGTCTTGCTACCCAAAACTGTTTGGAAAGCCCATGTATCGCCGTCGTTGACACTGCTTCCAAGGTTTCCTACTTGCCCCAACCTGCTACTCGTATGCTTCACGAAGTTCTCAATGCCAATCCCTCTTTCACCATTGGAATGAAGTACTATGCCGACTGTAACATTACCAACAATCTTATCTTCAATTTCGGAGAAGGATCTGTCAAAGTCCCCAATCACTACTTCTTGACTCCCATTGAACAGATGGTCTATGGTGCTGTAGCTGCTACTGCTTTCCCCCGTAACTCTTGTTATCTCGGTGTTGAGAATGCTCCCAGTAACTACGCTCTTATTGGTGACAATATTGCTAAGGCCATGTACTTTGTATATGACGGTAAGTCTGAAAAGAAGAGTTTCGCTGTTGCTCAAGCCAGCAACAAGCAATCTCAACCTGAAATCGAGGTCATGTCTGAAAAAGGTATTCCTCGTGCTGTCTATCCTGAGAGAAATTAATTGAGCAATGGAAAGTGATGTTATTCTCCATAAATATCTATTTATTATTTTATTTATCTATTTATTCATATATTGAGTTTCTTGTTTTCTGCAGTGAAACATGAGTTAATTCTAATATATTATAATTAATTATATTAATCAGAAATTAAAATGAATAAATTGAACAGATTATAGTACTAGTAACAATACTCAATGGCAATAATTCTCAATGGCAATAATACTCAATGGCAATAATACTCAATAACAATAATACTCAATAACAATAATACTCAATAACAGGAATACTCAATAATAATAATACTTAATAACAATACAAATAATACAATTCAATACTTAATACCCCATTTCAACATCCATTTCATATTAACCCAATTTTTCGACTGTTTGTAATATCATTTACCTTCTTGATTTGGCTTACCTAACACAAAATAAAACAACCCAAGATTTACCAGCTAGTCAAACTCATCCAACTCAACTCTTCTAGATCAACATTAGCACTATGGAAACTACAAACAAAGAAGATCTTTTGAACACTACCTTACATGGTATCATCATTCCCTCAGCTCTCATGATTGTAGGGATACTTGTGGTAAAGCCCGAGTGGACTCTCTATACTATTGGAGTTGTTGGCATTCTTGTAGCTCTCAAGTTCTACAGAGGCAGACCTAAACAACTCATCTTCCCCGATACCAATACTGAGTTCCCTCTTGTTGATAAAGTTCCTGTTTCTCATAACGCTGCAATCTACCGATTCGCTCTTCCAAGAGACTCCGACAGTTTGCAGCTTCCTATCGGCCAACATATCAGCGTTACGGCTCATCTTGGTGATAGAGACTACACTAGATCCTACACTCCCATCTCCAACGAAGACGACAGAGGCCACTTTGAGCTCTTGGTTAAGCACTATCCTGAAGGAAAAGTGTCTCAGTTCCTTAACAAAATGTCAATCGGCCAATGTATCAACGTCAAGGGACCTAAAGGTCGTATGGAGTACAAACCAAACATGGCAAAGCATATTGGTATGATTGCTGGCGGTACTGGCATTGCTCCTATGCTTCAAGTTTTGAGCGCCATTGTGAGAAATCCCCACGATGTCACCAGAGTCAGCTTGGTCTTTGCAAACGTTAGCGAAGAAGATATCTTGCTGAAGGAAGATATCGATACAATTGCTGAAAAGTACCCTTATTTCAAGGTCGAATATGTTCTCAATAACCCTCCTGCTAACTGGTCTGGAAGTACTGGCTTTGTGACCGAAGACATCATTCGTCAACATCTGCCTGCTCCTTCTCCTGATACTCGAATTTTCATTTGTGGGCCTCCTCCAATGGTAGCCGCTATGAAGAAGGCTACTGAAGCTGTTGGATATGAAAAGGCCAAAGTTGTCTCTGAAGCCGATGATCAAGTATTTGTCTTCTAATTATATGTATATTGTAAATATTGTATAAATCAAATTCCTACTTATAGACTTTGCTGGCTCTCTATATATTTTTAATTTTCATTTTTAGATTTTCTCTAACCACCACATATCCCTACTTGAAATTTGAATCAAGACATAAAACCTCCAACACCACGATCAGAAGAACTGCTGCTTGCTAAAATCTTGTTCAATTGATCTATTAAGGGTCGATAAGCGTAGAAGATCTGACAGTCACCCAACAATGAGCACAAATTCAGACCCAATACAACCTCCCGACCTGAAACAACGCAAAGAAGACTTTGTGTCTGGTTTGACTGGAGGACCGGTATGGGAAATCTACGCTTGTACGTTAGTCGCCGCTGCTAGCTATTATACCTGGTGTGTCCTACAATCCAGACTGGCATTCTTCAAAAATACATCAGGACTCTCAAGATTCCTAGATGTAGCTTTGACCTGGCTCAGCTTGCTGCTTTCTTTCACATTGTATTCAAACAGATCAGTGGAATTGAATCTGGCTATTCTGGGCCCAGGAATATTGATAGCTCTTCTCAACTCTCCAAAACATTCTCAATCAGCAGCATCTTCAGCACATTTAAAATTAAAGAAAAAGCCGTCTCAGACAGACTCGGTGAAAAACTACTTGCCCAAGCTGGCCTTTCTCACCGTTTATAGAGGTAGTATGATGGTTACTACATGTTTAGCTATTCTGGCTGTTGATTTCAAAATATTTCCCAGAAAGTTTGCTAAAGTTGAGACCTGGGGCACTTCTCTGATGGATTTGGGTGTTGGATCTTTCGTGTTTTCCATGGGATTGGTTTCTGCAAGAGCCAAGTTAACAGACTCATTTTTGTCTCGAGAAACCTCCAGAGTCTCTGCAGTGGTATCTTCCTTCAGACAGGCTTTGTCTGTCCTTGCTTTAGGCCTGATCAGGCTCATTCTTGTGAAAGGACTGGATTATCAGGAACACGTTACTGAGTATGGCGTGCACTGGAACTTTTTCATCACTCTAGGCCTACTTCCTCCTTTTGTTTCTCTCTTCGACATGTTTCCCAAAAGAATACCGCTTCTTTTCATATCCCTCATGATTGGGGTTCTCTATGAACTAACACTCAACAACACTAGCTTACTCTCCTACTTGATAACTGCCGAAAGAGACAATATCATTTCACAAAATAGAGAAGGTATTTTCTCTTTTATTGGATATTTATCAATCTTCTTATGTGGGAAAGCTACTGGCTATTACACTCTTCCCTCTATTCTCAACTCAAAATCATTTTTCTTTCCTCAGTCACAAAAGGTTTTAACGGCTTCTTCATCTGAACCTAAGCATCTTCACAAATCTATCATGTTGTTTCTTACAGGCTCTTTTCTTCAAATGTTATATTACTTCACTCGTCATACTTTCCGCCTTTCAGTTTCTCGTCGATTTGCTAATTTACCATATATTCTGTTTGTCAGTTCATACAATCTTCTATATCTCTCCATTTTCATCCTTATTGAAATTCTCGTCTTTTCAACCCCCGAATCCGTATCATACTCTTACATGGTTCCTGAATCATTGGAGTCGGTTAATGTGAATGGATTAGCTATATTCTTGATTGCTAACGTTGTTACTGGATTAGTGAATTTGAATATCAACACAATTGATTCCAGTAAAATTCAATCTATAGCTATTTTGACTGTATATAGTGTGGGACTTGGGTTGGTCAGTCTGACTCTGTGGAAAAGAGGAATTCTGATCAAACTGTAGAGAAGGCTTTTCAACCGATTCTTTATCATATATAAACAATAGTGAAATTATGGAAATTTGTCTAATACTGTCTCTTTAAAGCGGTCACCTAGGAGAAGGCTGATTCAGTTCGTCAGCAAACACCATTGAATCAATTGAAATTTCATGAAAACCCAACCAAGAGACTTAACAGTCAAACGAACTTGTTGATCTATGTGCTAAACTGTCATAATTATTTCTAGTAAATGAAGGATAAGGTTTGTATATGGTTTGTAAGTGAATCAAAACGGTAATAGTATTCACGACAAAACATCAAGATCAATATTATGAGTTAAACTGTAGTATCAATGCTTAGCTAGGAAGTTTTTGCTAGAACCGCTGGAGTTATAGCGAAAAATTAAACAGACTACTGTGTTTCGATGTTGCGCTCTTCCAGCTGGGAAGAATTATTGTCTGGAACTGAAATGACTGAGTATAGTAGAGGTCAAGAGAAGAAATGGCTGAATATAGTAGATGAGAAGGGTAGACTCAAAGCCATAATACACTTTCTGGATTAAATAGTTGGAAGGCTTAAGTTTTTGGCTGTTTGCATTTTTATTTTTGTGTTGTTCAATGAACGTTATAGCATCATTATTTGGTGATATACCAAATTTGTATTAGACTCATCTCTATATGAAGTACAAAAAAAGGAATTACAAGTATCAAAAAACGCAACTTTAAAATAAATTACTAAATGAATACTAAATGAATAAATAATGTAACAAAAATGAATGAGTGCACAAATGAATTTATATACGAATGATAGAGTCTTCAGAGAAGACTATAATAAATAGAGATGAAATGGAGTCTGTTTTATAACAGGAAGAAACCAACGACAACAGCAATAGCACCGACCAGGTTAACCTTAACTGTACTTTGTCCGTTAGCTTGAGGAATATTAGTGCTTGGAGTTGGAGTTGCTGAGCCAGTGGGTTGAGTAGGAAGAGAACTAGACTTCAAGGTTGTAGGACCAGTAGGTGTTTCTTGAGGCGTTGGCTCGGGAGAAGCAGTGGGATGAGATTCAGGCTGAGATTCGGGAGAAGGCTGAGGTTCGGAAGAAGAAGTAGGCTCAGACTTAGGTTTCTCAGGAGCAGAAGATGGTGTAGGCTGAGGTCCAGACTCAGGCTGTTCAGGGCCAGAAGAAGGTGTGGGCTGAGGTTCAGACTTAGGTTGTTCAGGAGCAGGAGTAGGTGTAGACTCAGGACCAGAAGAAGGTGTAGGCTGGGGTTCCGACTTAGGTTCCTCAGGAGCAGGAGATGGTGTAAGATGAGACTTGGGTTCTTCAGGACCAGAAGGTGTAGGTTGAGGTTCAGGCTTGGGTTCTTCAAGTCCAGAAGATGGTGCAGGCTGAGGTTCAGATTTAGGTTCTTCAGGAGCAGGAGATGGTGTAGACTCTGGACCAGAAGAAGGTGTAGGCTGAGGTTCAGACTTAGGTTGTTCAGGGCCAGAAGAAGGTGTGAGCTGAGGTTCGGACTCAGGCTCTTCAGGAGCAGGAGATGGTGTAGACTCTGGACCAGAAGAAGGTGTAGGCTGAAGTTCAGACTTAGGTTGTTCAGGGCCAGAAGAAGGTGTAGGCTGAGGTTCAGACTTAGGTTGTTCAGGGCCAGAAGAAGGTGTAGGATGAGACTTGGGTTCTTCAGGACCAGAAGGTGTAGGCTGAGGTTCAGAGTTAGGTTCTTCAGGAGCAGGAGAAGGTGTAGGTTGAGGCTCAGGCTTAGACTCAGGTGAAGAAGAAGGCTCAGAGTTAGGTTCCTCAGGACCAGAAGATGGTGTAGGCTGAGACTCAGGACCAGAAGGTGTAGGCTGAGGTTCAGGCTTGGGTTCTTCAGGAATAGACGAAGGTGTAGGATGAGACTTGGGTTCTTCAGGACCAGAAGGTGTAGGCTGAGGTGCAGAGTTGGGTTCTTCAGGAGCAGGAGAAGGTGTAGGATGAGACTCAGGACCAGAAGGTGTAGGCTCAAGTTCAGACTCAGGTTGTTCAGGGCCAGAAGAAGGTGTAGGCTGGGGTTCCGACTTAGGTTCCTCAGGGCCAGAAGAAGGTGTAGGATGAGACTTGGGTTCTTCAGGACCAGAAGGTGTAGGCTGAGGTTCAGAGTTAGGCTCCTCAGGGCCAGAAGAAGGTGTAGGATGAGACTTGGGTTCTTCAGGACCAGAAGGTGTAGGCTGAGGTTCAGAGTTGGGTTCTTTAGGAGCAGGAGAAGGTGTAGGATGAGACTCAGGACCAGAAGGTGTAGGCTCAAGTTCAGACTCAGGTTGTTCAGGGCCAGAAGAAGGTGTAGGCTGGGGTTCCGACTTAGGTTCCTCAGGAGCAGGAGAAGGTGTAGGATGAGACTTGGGTTCTTCAGGACCAGAAGGTGTAGGCTGAGGTTCAGAGTTAGATTCCTCAGGGCCAGAAGAAGGTGTAGGATGAGACTCAGGACCAGAAGGTGTAGGCTCAAGTTCAGACTCAGGTTGTTCAGGGCCAGAAGAAGGTGTAGGCTGAGATTCAGATTTAGGTTTCTCAGGACCAGAAGAAGGTGTAGGTTGAGGTTCAGGCTTAGACTCAGGTGAAGGAGAAGGCTCAGACTCGGGTTGCTCAGGACCAGAAGAAGGTGTAGGCTGAGGTTCAGGCTTGGATTCTAGTGATGGAGTAGGCTCAGGCTTGGGGCCTGGTTTAACATAAGTGCTGCAGGGCTCAATCACAGTAACTGTGGTATGATCACCTGTAGAAGTATAGGTTGTGTACTCGGTGACAGTATGAGAAGTTGCTTCGGTTGTTGGCTCGGGCTTAGATGTTTCGGTAATTACTGTCTCTTCAATTGTAGTTCCTTTACTGGTGTGCTCAGAAACAGTAGTACCAGGAACCTCCTTACCAGATTCTGTTTTGGGGGGAACCGTAGTACCGGGAATAACGACATCAGGAATTGTTTTGCCCGGCTTATTAGATACTTCAATGGTTGTACCAGGAATCGTAGCACCAGAGATTGTCTCACCAGGTTTCGTCTCTGGTTGGACTGTAGTGCCTGGGTGAACGGTACCAGAAACAGTAGAGCCGGGAAGAGTAGTTCCAGGTGCAGTAGAGCCAGGAAGTGTCTTTTCTTCAAAAGTTGTACCAGGAATCTCTGTACCAGGAACTGTTTTGCCGTCAACAGTTTTACCAGGAATAGTCTTGCCATCAATGGTACTACCAGACACAGTTGTTCCAGGAGCAGTAGAACCTTCAACAGTCTTGCCATCAACAGTAGTTCCAGAAACAGTTTTTCCGTCAATTACTTGGTCACTTATGGTTGTGCCTTCAATAACAGTTCCAGGTACAGTCTTTCCATCAACAGTTTTACCAGGAACTGTAGTGCCAGGAACTGTAGAACCTTCTGCTGTAGTGCCAGAAACTGTAGTACCTTCTACAGTTTTACCTGTGACCGTACTACCGGGAACGACAGTGCCAGAGACAGTTGTACCATCAACAGTTTTACCAGAAACAGTTGTTCCAGGAGCAGTTGTGCCTTCGACGGTTTTTCCACTAATAATTGTTCCTGGAATAGTCTTTCCTTCAATAGTCTTTCCAGGAATAACTTCACCATCAATAGTCTTTCCAGGTCTAGTCTCACCGGCAACTGTGGTACCAGGGATAACAGTTCCATCGACAGTCTTACCACCTACGGTTGTACCTTCAATAGTAGTTCCAGAAACAACGATACCATCGATGGTTTTACCACCGAGAGTTGTTCCATCAACTGTCTTTCCAGGAATAGTTTTTCCACCAATTGTTTTACCGTCCACAGTAGTTCCATCGATAGTTTGTCCGTCAACAGTTTTACCACCGATAGTATTTCCATCAACAGTCTTACCGTCAATAGTAGTTCCAGGAATAGTTTTACCGTCCACAGTCTTCCCATCAACAGTAGTACCATCCACGGTCTTACCATCCACGGTTTTACCGTCGACAGTTGTTCCATCAACAGTCTTTCCATCAACAGTAGTACCATCAACGGTCTTACCATCCACGGTTTTACCGTCAACAGTAGTTCCAGGAGCAGTAGTTCCAGGAGCAGTAGTTCCAGGAGCAGTAGTTCCAGGAGCAGTAGTTCCAGGAATAGTTGTGCCAGTAACAGTGGTTCCAGGGACAACGGTGCTAGATACGGTGTTGCCACCAATAGTAGTACCATCGACAGTCGTACCACCAATAGTAGTGCCGTCAACAGTTTTACCATCAACAGTAGTTCCAGGAACAGTTTTTCCGTCAATTACTTGGTCACTTATAGTTGTGCCTTCAATAACAGTTCCAGGTACAGTCTTTCCATCAACAGTTTTACCTGGAATGGTCTTACCCTCAACTGTCTGGGGTGCAATAGTAGTGCCAGGAATCGCTGTGCCATCGACGGTAGTTCCAGGAATAGTAGTTCCTGGAATTACAGAACCATCAACTGTCTTACCATCAATTGTAGTGCCAGGAATGGTCTTGCCGGGAATTTCAGAACCGTCAACTGTCTTGCCATCAATTGTAGTGCCAGGAATAGCTGTGCCATCAACGGTAGTTCCAGGAATAGTAGTTCCTGGAATTACAAAACCATCAACTGTCTTACCATCAATTGTAGTGCCAGGAATGGTCTTGCCGGGAATTTCAGAACCATCAACTGTCTTACCATCAATTGTAGTGCCAGGAATGGTCCTGCCGGGAATTTCAGAACCGTCAACTGTCTTGCCATCAATTGTAGTGCCAGGAATAGCTGTGCCATCAACGGTAGTTCCAGGAATAGTGGTTCCTGGAATTACAGAACCATCAACTGTCTTACCATCAATAACTTGATCTGAGACAGTGGTCCCATCGATGGTCTTGCCATCAACAGTCGTACCCCCAATAGTCTGAGGTTCAACAGTTGTTCCAGGAACCACGCTTTCTGAGACGGTTGTACCTTTGTGTTCAGAGCCATCAATAGTAGTGTCACTGATAGTTGTTCCTGGGATAGTAGAACCTGAAATAGTAGTGCCAGAAATAATAGTACCAGGAATAATAGTAGGATTGATTGTCTCACCAGACACAGTGGTTCCTGGGAGAGTAAACACAGAGGTTGGTAGCTCTCCAGTCACTGATGGCATGCCAAACAAAGTGGTTTTTGGCTCTGATCCCTCATAGACAACAGGACATTCAGTAACAATGACAGTAACAATTGGATTATCACAGAAAGGAACCCCTCTGCAGTGAGTTACGGTTGTGGTGATTGTCTCATGCTTAGTATGCTCTCGGTGAGATGTACTGGAAGGTCCAGTGGGGGTAGAGGTGTTTCCCCAATTTTGGGCGTTAACACCAGCTAAAAGACCAATATATGACGCTGTCAACAACGTTTTGGTCCAAGTGGTCATGATATATTAGATATTCAAATTTGTAACCAGTATAAGAAACGAAGGATTGTGTCACAAAAATAACGAAGGTGATAAGAGGAAGTAGGATTGATATGGAAGAGTTGCTTATATGGATAAAATAAGAGATGCTGATGTGAAGAGATTGGATATTGCAAGAGAATAATCATTGTATTTATATTTTTCTTTCTTTCTAGAACGAAATAAATTTGTAGACACAAGTTGGACATTCGGGTATATTGAAAGAGTTTTTCACTCTAGTTTGGAGCTACAAGTAGGTAAAAAGAAATTTATGAGATGTAGATCTATGAATCATAAGTTATTCTGGTCTACAAAAGTTTATTTTGATATTCAGTTACCAACTCATTAAAGTTAGAGTCGCGAACAGTTCAAGACTGTGCTGAACTCAAAGATTAGTACATTGTGTCCAGGTTTAAATCATTTGTGAACTATGAGATCAAAATGTCGTAAAATACATCACCAACCACATAGATTTGTCTAGCAATCCATCGGATCTGGTACCTGGAATATGATCGGCCATCAGATATTCCGTGATATGACGCCCATTCAAGTGTTAGACATTATCATACTGGTAGTTCGGTTAATTCCATAGAATTCCAAGTGGTTATTCCCTTTCTATCAAGGAGGAATGTAGTCGAGATTTGCAATCTATATAATTTGGATCCAGCATCACCCATTAAAGGCAGTTCTTGAGCTCATATTCAATCTCGTGGACCTTGGCTTTAAGAAGAGATAAGTGATTATCCTGTCTGTCAGGTTTATCGATTCCAAATGGCTGTACCAGGCATTCGGGAAAAGTGACTTAAAGTTTATATTCAGCTATAGAAATTTCTGTTAAAGTTTCAGGATATTTTCTCAAAATTATTTCGTCTCGAGATACAATAGACTGCCTGGAAAGGGCGCCATAGCAATTCACATAATAAAATTGTATACACTGGCTGCTCATAGAAAGTTTTCAGAGATTATTATCCATTAAAAGCTCGTTCATGCAAATCCCCAGGAGTATCCCTTACGCCTTTCCTTTCGACGTTGTGACCACAGGTAGGATTTTTGCATTTGAGAATCAAAGACAGAATACAGTTTCGAAGATTCCTGGAACTTGATTCGTAGCAGTATTTGGACAGCAATTACTATCAAATGACAACTGGTATTCTTTAAGTAAAGTAGCATATAATTCAGCTTAATATTTGGAGAATGTGTAAATATTAAGTAGGGCTGAATTGAACCACTCAGAAATTGAACAATATCAATATCTGGAACTCAGATAGTTGGCATTAATTATCCCATCGATGAGTCTTGATTCACAGGTTTCCAGATCTCTTGAGTTCCTCGATTTAAAGTTATCTTGTCGATTCAACTGTCTGACATTAAGATCCTGAATAACTCTCGTATATAATTTACGAGAAATAGTGATGACGATTTTTCAAGAACCTCTTCTGGAATAGATGTCGTCTCTATTAATTCCATGTATTGTGGAGTTGTTAATCGAGATAGATTGCTGTCGAAATAAAATGTGCATCATTGCAAACAATTCTAGAAAAAAGGTATACCCAAGTGGTTGGTTTTTTGTCTTACTTGTAAGGAACTGAGATCAATGACATCAAGTGTTCTCGATAAATGATAAATTCGAAGGTGAAACAGTTCCTTTTTTTTAGCACTTTTATACGTGAAAAAAAATGATGTATTTCGGCCAAGGTAAACAGGAGTACTTTTCATCTAATTCATTCATTAAAGGATGCCAAATATTTTACATGCGCATATAAATCAACAAAAAAAATTACGGGTTGAAGAATGGCAAGACGCAGGTTTCTCTTGCACTTGATACCTTCAGTTAAGCGATTACCGAGAATTCTTTCTAATTTTGTAGTCTCTGTGCTCCCGAGTTATTAATGCATCTACAAAGTTTATTCCCATAGTACCTAGTAAGGCTTAAACGCCTAATAATACTCTGAATTATATTCGCTAAATATATTCTGTATGTGACTTCTAATAATATTCAAATCAAGAATATTTTTGCTAAATTTCTGTGTGACGCCGAATGTTATTCAGAATTATATCCGTTAAATCAACTCTGTATATGATTCCTGATAATATTCAGAATTAGTCGCTAAATCATTTTTGTATATGATTCCAGATATTAATCAGAATTATTCGTTAAATCATTTTTGTATATGGTTCCTGATAATATTCAGAATTACTTGCTAAATCAATTCTGTGACGCCGAATATTATTCAGAATTACTCGCTAAAGCATCTTTGTATATGACTCCTTATAATATTCAGAATTACTCGCTAAATCATCTTTGTATATGACTCCTTATAATATTCAGAATTACTCGCTAAATCAACTCTGTGACGCCGAATATTATTCAAAATTACATTCGCTAAATCTGTATGCCTAATAATCAAGAGTATTTTCGCTAATTCTCTGTATATGACGCCTAATAATATTCAAAAGTATTTTCGCTAAATCTCTGTATGAATGAAACTTGCAATACTTGAAAAATATTAACGTAGAATACTCGCAGAGCGCCTTAGCGAAATTCAATTGTACTTGATTTTTGCTTTGCACTATTCAACTTACTTTTGAAGAATACTTGAGACATTGTGCCATGGCATAATCTAGAGTCAATTCTGGTCCTGATAGCAGCTGTTCTTGTATGCTTCTGCCGTCGTGAAAAAAGACAACAATCCTCTGAACACAATACTTGCACACCGATAGATCTGTAGATCGTGGAGTTTCTCAATAGAGTTTCACTCTGGTCCCTGCTTTAACAAAGAAAAACAACGTGCAATACCAACTCTAATTTGACAGTTTAATGTGGGACAAGACCAGCCAAATAATGAAGCCATTCAAAGTAGATTTCAAGTATTGAGATAACCCTGGATATTGTTCGCTGCTGGTTCTAGTTGCCCTGGGTATTGTTCGCTGTTGGTTCTAGTTGCCCTGGATATTGTTCCATTTGCTGCTGGTTCTAGTTGCAGCTGGTTCCAGTCGCAGCTGGTTCCAGTCACCGCTGTATATGGATATTGTTCCAGTTGCCGCTGGTTATGGATATTGTTCCAGTTGCCGCTAGTTATTGTTCGACTTGTTGCTTATCACGATGAAAACTACCAGTCTTGCAGCCGATCTAGTCCAGTTCACATCAACTAGTTCAGTCTTAGCCGTTTGTCAGTTGTTCGTTTGCTCGCTCGTCATGCCAGCTAACAACGCGTTCCGGAGGTCTCGCCATGTCATCCAGGACCTTTTTAAGACTCCACCGCTTTGGGGCCATCGCCTTCAACCAGCTACTGCTCGAACACGCTTACCAGTGCCTCGACAAAGGCTCAACAGCTGCAGTGAGTTACTTGTACAATGGCTTTCATGAGCAGTGAGCGCATCAGACCAACCAATTACAGAACCGCTCGCATCTTGGTTAACGGTGGCTCTCCAGTAGGCTCTTGAACTGACACTAAGACTGTATATTAGCAAATTTTGTGAGTGCAAACTCTGTTAATATATTCCATTCCACTCACTTCAATGTATATATCTCTCGCTAAATACTTATATATATACAGCAGAATCCTCCAGCTCTCGTCCAGGCTATCACAAATCATGCCCATTATCTCGTACGTTTCTTTCGAATCCTGTCCAACAAGAACGCTGCATGAAGGTATCTTCATCTCAAAAACTTTAAATCTCAATGAAGCCTGCTTCTACTTGGACGAAGGAAGGCCTACAGGAACCATTGACGGGACATTTGTCGAAGTCGTTTTCCCCCACGGTAGCCCAGCTGCTCTGAATGTCCAACGTATTTTCCAGCTAAATGACAGACTCTCGCAGAATCTGGTTTGTATGCGCCAGATTGGAAAAGTCAATAGCGTTTCCTCATTCTTTTTGTTCCTTAAAGACATTCCTCTGCCCGTGATAGCATACATGACTAATCCTTATTATGCTGCGAGAGAGTGGTATAAGTTTGTCATTGATCAAGCTGAACAGCACAGAGTAATTAAACGGAGGTATTAACAGACATTCAAGATTGGTTTTAGCATTTACTGTTTATGAGCTTTTAAGCGATAGACAAGACATATAAGAGTCCATACCGTATAAGCAATTTAATTAATTGAATGTAGTTGGTTGGAGAAGGTATTAGCGGTGGTATTGATGGTTGGAGTTGAGCTTGAACTTGAACTTGAGATGGAGTTGAGCTGGTTCGTTTGATAAACTGAATAGCAATCAGATTAAACAAACCGTTTGCAAATATTGCACTCATCAGCAAGTGATATTATATTACCACAACTCATCAGCCCTATGGCAGCTATGCTTTATTGCGTATATACAGCCTTTGTAGGAATTATGTCGTAAATCCAAAGTTTGTGATCAAGACGCTTTTCCTAATACTTTGGCGACGATGGTCTCAGCCAAATGTGGCCAATATATCATTTAATCTAAAGGAACTCTGGTGATAATCATTCTACCACAAAACACCGTTTTTATTTCCTACATACGCTACCATGCAGTCCACAATTTATAAGATAATTCAAGATAATTCAAGATGATCCAAGATGATTTAAGATAATTCAATAATTCAAGATGATTCAAGATAATTCAATAATTCAAGATGATTCAAGATAATTCAATAATTCAAGATGATTCAAGATAATTCAATAATTCAAGATGATTCAAGATAATTCAATAATTCAAGAAATGATATTAGAACAGTTTAAACTACATATTTAAAATCAATTGAATCATATTAGAAAAAGAAAGGAATTTATACTGGAAAAAGAATTTTGATCATTCGTACTGTTGACGGTGCGATATACAGAAATATTGCCAATGGTTTTCTAAACTGCAACTTTTTGAAAAAGAAATAGTACTCAAAATTATTAAATAATATGAAAACCTCATTATGGTAAATCACAAACTTATCAAATTTTATTCAACAAGTACGATATTTCGCTTTGACGTTGATATAACTCCAAAAGGATTATGACAATGAATCGAAATCTTAATAAACAAATTTGCCTTGACGAAACAAGAGCACTATAAATTGCATCTTTAGCTTCAAGAGAACGACAAGAATTGGCAGTATTCAATTGCTCTAAACATGATGAGCATCTGGCTTCTGCTTCTACATGGCACTTGGAAAAATAATGTAATTATTTTGATTTTTGTAAACGATTAAACTTGATTGAACTTGTGATTCTAATAATATCGTGGAAATGCTGGAATCTGTCTATTAATCTTTGTTTCTTTTAAATCCCAGTTTTTTATCAATCTCAGTTTTTTAATATCTGTTTCTTTTCAATCTCATTTTCTTCTTAATCTCAGTTTTACTTGATATCTTTTACTTATATCAATGTCTTACTTAATATCAATGTCTTAATATCAATGTCTTAATATCAATCTCATATATCAACCTCATATATCATCAACCTCTATTCTTTTACTTATCAAGCTTATACATTCTATCAAACTACTCTATTGATTAATACATCTCCTTAAAGATTACTCTGGCTTCCATACTCAAGACCATTGTTTTTTTCAATATTCTCATGATAGATGGTTTACCAGATTAGATCTGTGTGAAAACCTAATTAGCACTGATATATTTCCAAATTTGGATTATATTTGTCCCTGAAGCCAAAATTTTTTGTACTTCAAGCTACCCAAATTTTCAAGCAATAGCCAAATGCATACTTAGATACCTGTTCAACAGCTTTAACAATTCTCAGATAGAGACCTGCTCTTAATATAAAATGTCTCTTCCTCTTCCAAAATATCTACCGTGTGTTGTTCGAGCATTGTATTCGTGGTCAGGGGAGGAGAAAAGTAAGTGTATCCATCAAGACGGAGACGCTTTCTAACACCAGTAGATAGAGGATCTGGGGTTTATCGAAGGTGATTTGATTGAAGTCATCAATACCGGTGATGGAAATTGGTGGACAGGAAGGCTCAAAAGAAACAAGCTTGTAGGCACCTTTCCTTGCAATTTTGTCGAATACCTGTAAGACTATCTTCGTTCTCTCATTACAATCTACTAACGTTCTTCTACTCAGAAACGAACGAGATTCTTCAGGCAAGTACTCGCCAGAGCCCGAAGTATATTGTCAATCAAATCGGTACTCCTTTCTCAATGAAGACAGACCTCAAGACTCTTCAGGCAAGTATTCGCCAGAGCCCGAAGTATATCGTCAATCAAATCGGTACTCCTTTCGCAATGAAGACAGATCTCATCAAGACCTTCAACAGGCTGATTACCGCTCGAATTTTGGCAGACATTCCATGCAAATACCCTCTCATCAAGCATTCTACCCAGCACTTCAAGACACCTATGCAGATCGCAGATACTCATATCTCGAAGGCGACTACTCTAGAGCTACTATAGCTTCATCGTTTGACACAAATGTTCATTCCGCGGGTCCTCCTCCTCCTCCTCCTCCACACAAGATCTCACTAAAACAAGCAAACTCAAGAAACCATAGAAAGCAGAGTACTCCATCTCCTGTGCGCAATGCAATGGACGATGTTTTGTACAGTTTAGACAACATGCAACTACCTACTTCACCTGGCACAAACCATCATGAAGACGATTATTTTGACCAGTACGATCGTCCAACCATGGCTCGAAATAACAGTAATTTTAGCAATTTCAGTAATATATCTCAAGAAGAGTTCGAATCCAGATCCTTCAACGCGATATCACAACAGGAGAATGAAATTCCCTTTGATTCAAATTCTTATGGTGATCCTCACTCAAAGCCTGGCTCAAGACAGAGCGTATATACAGTGAACGGAACCGATATTAATAGCAATCAAGATGTCTTCAGAAAAGACACTTACAAAAGTTTTGCTTCAGGCAACACCCGGTCCATGTCTATGTTGAGTGATGAGTCTGCTGAAGTCTTTAGCCCTTCAGGTGCCACTTTAAGAACTGAAGGATATTTTAGAATGGATGCTATTCCTAATGATTCGTCTGCTTTGGACGTGTTAGAAAAGCCTGTCAGTCTACCTAGATCTCGTACAAAAATCAACACTATGACACTATCGCAAAAGTCTTCTCATAACATAAAGAAGCAAGCTGGATTTTTGAAAAAACTTCTTAGAAACGTCGTTAGTCCAATTCCACCTCCAGAAAGATATACGGGAAATTATAAACCAGATCTGTCGGAATCTGTTTCAATCAACAGCCCTCCTGGAAAGCCCGTTCAATTTGCTGGAAGAGGTGCATTAAGTTCTATGGATTTATATGGCTCCAACTCGACAAAATTAGACACGGAAAAATGGATTGATATTCATAGAAATCTTCACAGAACAAACTCATTGAACGAGAAAGAAAAAGAAGAGAGAAAACACCGGCCACAGCCTGGAGGATTAAGACCGATAGAACCAATTAAGCTATTGAATGAAGTCGCCGGTAACGAAACAAGCGATGGTGGATACATAAGATTCAGCGACGACAATGAAATACTAGGCCTAGCTAACTATGACTTTTCTGGAATTGATGACAATATTGCCAACTTGAACTCCTGGCCCTATGCTACACCTGGAGAATTCGCTCGGGGGTTCATCTTAAAGCAGTACAAAAACCCTATTGACCAACTTCGTGCGGTTTTCAATTTTTGTGCAATCAAAGTGAAATGGGAAGCTTTGGTTGATGATGAGGAGGATTATCTAGACGATGAGGAGTATGGTTATGGATCACTTGCGAGAGTTATGCAATCAAAGAGAGGTACTTCGCTAGATGTTGCTGGTTCATTCAAACAGATGTGCGATGTCATGAATATTCATTGTGATATCATTTCTGGCTACTTGAAAGGAGCTGGAGAACTGTGGTCTAATTCTGGTATTCCTCGACCAAATCACTATTGGAACGCAGTAGTTGTCGATGGCCTTTGGAGAATGGTTGATTCATCGCTTGCAAGCCCTAGTTTTCCTACCCGTCACATCTACTCTAATTGTGATAGGAAAAGCCCTGAATATCTATACTTTCTTGCAAAGCCTCACCAGTTTGTATATTCGCATATCCCTTATGATCCTTCAGATACCCATATTGTTCCTTCGTTACCTCACGATGTCTTGATTGCTCTACCTTTAGCAGGTCCATACGCATTTAAATATGGGCTGGAATTCACTGAGTATAATACATCAGTCACCAAACTTCAAGGTTTGGAGGTTGCAGAGCTAACGATCTCTGTACCAACAAGCGTTGAAATCTTTGCTGATGTGCTTTCAGGGAGCTTTCCAGTTGGAACTTCACAGTTAGTTTCTCACACTGACGATAGCAACAAAGTCCCCACGCTAGCTCAGCCATTTTGGCTCAATGGAAAGAGATATTATAGAATCAAAGCAGTCGTGCTACCAAAATACAAGCAGGCAGCTTTGTTCATCTATGTTGGTTTAAAAGGGACCTTAAAATCATTAACTAACAACACCTTGTCTTTGGCCTATTGTATTCCATTAACACACTCAGCAGACGAGAATCCTCTGCTTAGCTTTGTGATCCGTCACCCTACTCCACACTCTGTGAAACACGACATTTATATCAAAGAGCCTCAGTGTAAAAATCTAGTCCTAGGTCAATCTTACGTATTTTCCATGAGACATGAGCTCTCGGACGGTCCTAACAAATCTGGATACCAGCCAAAAGTCAAAATGGCTTTGCAAGGACCCTCAGGCCGAATAATAAAGCTCTACAAGTCAGATTCCAACGTTTGGGAAGGAGCCATCAAGTGTATCGATAAGGGAGTATGGCGAGGATTAATATTATCGGATTCTGGTCATGGATGGAGTGTATATGCTGAATGGAGTTGTTCATAGATATATTTCATAACTTTTACTAATAATTAATAAATAATTTCTAGATTCTGTGATGGAGCGTATATGGAGTTTTTCATAGTCAATATATATTTCATAATTTGTACTAAATAAATAATTTCTAGATTCTGATCATTGATGGAGCGTATATAGAATTGTTCATAGTCAATATAGATATATTTCATAACTTGTATTAGTAAATAATTTCTAGATTCTAAGTAACCAGAATGGATAGTAAATAATTATTCTAAGTAACCAGAATGGGCATTAAATAATTTCTAGATTCCAAGTAACCAGAATGATTCCTAGATTCTAAGTAACCAGAATGGATATCCACTGTTCTTAATATGAAATTGAGAGATCAAAAAGCTGTATGCTACAAAAATGATAGCAGAAAGAACAGTAACAAGAAGCAACTGCTTTCTAGGGTCCTTGAGAGCTGGAACTTTTGTAATGAGCATGATAGTGCTGAATGACAAAACAGCATAAATAATGGCAACGATTTGAGTTTCAATTGCAACCTGATTACTATGGCCAGGAACAAAGTATGAAATCGATCCATGGCCATCAGCAGCGACATAAGGAGTCTTTCTGATGGTATTGTACATATGACCAGCAGTGAACAGAAGGATAGACACGAGAGAAAAGGCTACCCAGAGCTTTTTCGACTGAAGGAAAGCAATGGCCTGCCAAAGATACAATCTGAAGAAGACAATAACAGAAACAGCAATGACAATAGTAGTAACCAGCTTTTGAACAGGAAATGGTTGTTTGACCTTGATATTGTATCCAAGAGCGTGCTTAACGTATGAAACCAACTCCTCAGCCTGCTCTGGAGACTGAGGAAACTTGTAGATATCATAGCCATTGGAATAATGAGCTCCAGCGTCTTCTGTTTTTCGGTAAACCCACAAGTTTGGTGCGTGAGTCAACTTCAAGCTCTGGAATATCTTTTGAGTGTTTTGTAAATCAGCAATTGCGAAAATAAGCCCGTTATCCTCGCCAACTGGTTGAGCTGAGTGCCATGAGCTAGCTACCTTTGCAAATTCTGGGTCCAAAACTCTGCAAAACTGGCATCCAAATCTGAGATCAACAGCGGTAAGTAGAAGAATCAAATCGTAATCTCGAGGACCATTGACTACCTTCTTGAAGGTCTTGTCTGTCAAATAAATAGGGCCTCCTCCTGCTTCCTTCAAGAGCTTTGCAACCTCGGTGTTGCTCGTAGCTCCAACAGGTGCAACTACAAGAGCGGTGATTAAACTAACAAGCAGCGCTACAAAGGTAGATAAGCGCATTGTCAAAAGTTCCAATTGTAAATCAGCGTCGATGGGTGAAAAATAGAAGGAGAAGCCATGGTGAGTTGGAAGTGTTCTATGAACACGTTGAGATCAGTCTTATGTCATTGTTTAGTAATTATTATTAATTCTAGAGATGTCAGTATTTAGTAATCATTTAATTCTGGAGATGTCAGTATTTAGTAATCATTTAATTCTGGAGATGCCAGTATTTAGTGATCATTTATAATTGAAAATGTCAGTATTTAGTAATCATTTATAACTGAAAATGTCACTATTTAATAATCATTTATAATTCTAAAATGTCACTAATCACTTATAGTTCTGGGAAAGGGAAACTGTAAACAAACCAAGGCTTGTCTAAAAGTCCAGAGAGAAAAATAAATTGAAGAAACTTCTCTGTTTACTATTCAACAAGTGGATAGCTGATATCTGGCGTTTTATTTCGCAATGTCTATGCTACGAAGAACTAGACGTCAAACTAGAGCGCAAGCTTCGCAAGTAAGCAATCTCGCAAGTCCAGATCATATAGCTGGAAATTAACTGTAGAACCGTAGGAGAATGAAGACGATTTGAGTATTGGAGAGAATCTGCCAAAAGAACCAAGTAAAACAGACGAAAACGAGTCGCCTGAGAAGCCCTCTCGTAAGCCTGTGAAGCTTGAAGAAGATGTGCATCAAACTCCAACCAAGTCTTTCGACAGTAAAGTAAGAGCAAAGTGCAAAAACTATTGTTTCGCGATCTTCTAACTGATTTGACAGGTCAAGTTATGGGAAGCTTCTTCCAACTATGGAACTCCTCAAAGAAACAAAATCAGCCAGTCTCCTCAAGTACCATCTTCAAAGCCAAAGGTGGAGGCTACAAATGAAGAAATGAGTGAAGAATCCAAGTGGAAGAAAAGAGTCGAAAGCTTGGAAAAGCAGTTGGAAGTTAATAAACGTCTTTTGAGCGTATGTGTCTACGAGCAATGTTGGTCCTACTCATACTAATCAGCGTCAATAGATTGAGATTGATAAGCGAGAGAGCCAGACAAGAGCTTTAAAAAGCCTACTGAGTCAAGCCAATGCAGAAGTCGAGTCTCTGAAAGGCAGAGAAAGCAGCTATTCACACCTTGAACTGGAGTTTGAAGAATTGAGAAAAACAAATAAGAGACGAAGCTCAATTAAGCCTAGTGATGTCAACGAGACGTTGAAAATTCAGTATGACTATGAACTGAGACAGTTGGAGCAAGCTCATGCTGAGCAAATCAACGATTTGAGAGCTGAACATGCGCTTCTTATTAAAGAAACAGAAGACCGTTTACAGAAGAGACTTGAAGACGAACAAAGCAAGCTTTTTGAAGAATCACAAAATGCTCTAGAAAAGCTCATGAAGATCAAAGATCATCAAATCGAAGTTGTTAAAGAGTCGTTGGAGAGAAAGAACAAGCGTGCTCAAGTTGCATCAAACTCAGAATACGAAGAGCTTAAAACTCAATTTGAAAACCTTCAAAAAGAGATCATCAAGTATAAAGACAGCTCTTCAGATAATACGAAAGCCAGATATGCTTCTGATACCAAACAGCTTCGCTCAGAAATCATTGACCTGAAGAGAGAGCTGAATCGAAAGTCTGCTTCATACGACAGAATTCATAATGAACTGGAAAAAGTCAGAGGTCAAATGCAGGCTAATAAGTCTGTTGCAGAGACAAAAATCACTTTACTCAAGAACAAAGTAAAAGGGTTGGAATCTCAGCTACTCAAGAAATCAACCGGCGAGTTTACAACACCTACTGGAAAGTTGATTGCTCCCGGTAGTAGCTCTTCTGGTATTAGAAAGCATTCAATGACAGATCCTAAACCAGTGAGAGATTCGTCTCATGCTCGCTCTTCCACCTTTTCTACGAGCCCATTCCTTTCAAAGACCATTAGCAGCGAGGCGAAAGTTGTGCATCACCCAAGTTCTGGCTCGCCTGTCAGTCAATTGGAAAGTAGGCTTGGAACACCTATTGCTAAAACTCTGGCACCATTAAGAAAATCAATGACTACCCCACGATACAAGCCATCTTTCAGTCCAGTGACGGTATCTAATGTTTCTACTCCCATTGCAGGTACTAAAGGGAGACGAAAGAGATACTCGCTTTTTGATGAAGATATGACTGATGATGAAGTTTTGCCTGATAGGAGTCAGCCTGAAAAGAGAGTTAATCGTAGAGTAAACTCGATATCAGTAGACATTTTTGAAGCACCTACACCCTCGAAATCAGCTGGCGCTGAAGAGATTGGTGGGCCTATTAAACGTCTCAAGCTTTCTAAGGATGATTTACCTACTGCATCGCTGGCATCAAAAGAAGACAGTAAAGGGCGTAGACTAAGCGGGAGAAAGAAGCTCGGTGATATTAGTAAGTCGCCTGCAGAGGGAATGAAAAGAGACGTATCTCCATTGAAGTCACGAAACAAGCAACGTCCTGAGTTCAAAGTCTAGCACTTGGTCGGCCATTGGGCAGAGAATGAGATGGATCAGTCGTACCTTCAAGCGCTCTACAAACCTTACAAGTAGCTATCTTAAAATCTGCTCGAAAACCTACATTCTCAATCGGCATGAAATTATATCTTCTGTATGATAACAGTCGACTCTCTCTTTTAACCAATATAGAATATTTTAACGGAAACGTCTAAACGAAACTAAATCAACAGATATACAAGCAATTATTTTGCAAGATCTATATGTACATATTACTGCTCTTGACCACTGTAAATTGTAGACTTAAATTTTGTGCAATGTAAAGTTTTCTTGTGCAGATTGCCATTAGAGGTAATGGTGACCGCTAACAATTCTGTAACCTCTGTACCTACATGATCTAATAATTATTTGTACCTTTTTCAAACGCTATCACTCTAAATACTCTCAGTATATTATAAAATTCCGGCGTATTCTTACACTATGTTTCAGTTCAATGGAATAACCTGTCTACATCATAACATAGTCTTCATACTGGTGCTTGACTTGCCTCCAGAATTATTTCTAAACTGATATTTAGAAGAGTGGAAATAGAATGCAACGATAAGAATTGACCGATGTGAACCAGTTTCACCGATCTTGAGTTGGTGAGAAACATATGTTTGATCTGATCTACTCCAGTATACAATTCAATTACAATCCATAGGCATTGTACTGTGATGTAGAATGGGTGGAGAGATTTGGAAATTCGCTTAATTTAAACATGTCTTGTATAACCTACGAAGTTAATACTTATGGTGAGAAGTACGGAAAGGTTAAGTCTAACGGGGTCATATTGAACTGGTGAAAAGATTTGAATCACTCATATCAGTGTGAAATCATTCATGCTTGAAAAACTCAGTTAGCGAAAGATTTGGTGGAATCTTGAGAAAATTTGATCTTGAATATCAAAAATAGTAACTTTTCTATATTCCTAGTGTTTTGCCCAGTTTTCGAGAGCTTCGACAAGAATCAATTCCACTCAATATCTTCCGAGACGTTGAGATGGCAAAAACAAATACAAGAAAAAATTACAAGAAAAAATTACAATTACAAAAAATATTCCTGATAAAATATTAGTGATAATATTCCTGATAAAATATTAGTGATAATATTCCTGATAAAAATACAAAAATATCATATTTAAAATAATACTTCCTCGTACTTTGATTGCTAAAGCAAGCGAGGAACAAATAATAGATTGCACAACTCAAGATCAATTTCAACATTGATGGAACTATAAAAAAATAATTGCACATGAGATCAAGCTCTTAGATCTACACTCCGGTAATAATGAATGGAACAGAGAAAATACAGTTTGCTATATGTTTTTACTTTATTTTTTTGTCAAAATGTCTCGTTAAACTTTTACTTTGTCTTGATTCACAAAGTTAAAATAGAAAAGAAAAGACGCCAATATTGGTGCATGTATCAATTATATTCGAGCGCTGTTGTAAAAAAACTGACTTTGTAATACATTGTATAAATAGATAATTATATAAATAGGAGATATATCCCCGTAGACGGTTGACTATCAAGCCAGTTTACAAACAATATTTTACAATGGAAGTCATTTCAAGCACCGACTACTTTCCTAATGAAGATGTTTTTTCATTCATGGTATCAGATAATTCAAAAGAGCTGCTTCTCAACCAACCTGTCAACGAATACATGCCAAATGGCCCGGACGCAAGCTTGGTAGCATTGTTCCAGGACCAAGATTCCTATTCATCTTGTTCTTCCAATGCTTCTCCCACAGTGCCTACTACACCCAACTCAGGATATCCAAACATGCAATATATGAACGTTATGGGCAATGTGAATTTCCCAGAATTCAATGACGGAAGCAGTGACATTAACAGCTTCCAGGAATTGAGTAGCCCTGAGCAAGATTTGGTTTATATGACCTCCAATACAGCTTACTCTCCGGAATTAGCATTCTCACAAAACGGTTCCAGATATGCAAGCTATCCCAACTTGCAATTCAACTCGCTCTACCCACAAGGAACAGTCCCAATTTCTGGGTCCCTAGATCAAATGGTACCTCAGGATGGATTCGGCCTGGATGCGATGCAATCGTCTCCTATAAAATTACAAAGAGACCCAACTATGCCATCTAATATTCCTCCGACACTATGTCAACCGCGTACAAACTCCCTAATTTCACTAGAACTGGGAGTTATGCCCAACATGCCTAAACCTCAATCCAAAAAAATTAAGCCAAAGATCTCTCACAAACAATCAGAATCGCGGCTATCGCTGCCCCTTCTATATAGCCGAATGGGACTTGCAAACAACCACGAACTGGCTCGTATGAGAGAACATCGAGTGCTTTCTCTTCTTCGATCCCAAGGGTTTGCTCTAGGCGAGCAGACCTGGATTCGAGATACTAAGGATCACGAACGTAAAAGAATCATTGATTATATTTGGAACGAGACGAAAGACGAATTTCACTATGACAAGGAGCTTATTGAAGTGATTGTTAGACGAGGTAGCTACTATTTGATGCAGGGCCGACTTAGACGGATACGCCGAGGCAAGCGAGCAGCTGCTCTAAAGAAGAAGCCAAATTAATCATACCAATATACCATGAACCATCAACATACCATCATCATGACACATTCTTTTATATAGTTTCTTTAGAGAAACCTTTAATTTATTTATTTGATTATATCAAAGTTCAAATGTCTACATTGTTAGCGAGGTTTCAGTTTATGGAACTACATGGCCTGCTTTTCTTCTTAGTGTATATAACTCTTGAAGCTCTTTAGGTCCGTATACTGGTCCAGAGCCTCTAAAGTCCTTAAGCAAAGCGGTCTTTTCAATGTCGGACAAACCTTCAGCATGCAGCTTTTCCGAGATCTCATTGAACAAGATGGAGTAGTATTCTGGAGTAATGTAGAACTTGGTTCCATCTTCACTCTGCTTAGTATTGCCCAAGGGTGAATCCCACCCTTCGCCAGGTCCGAGATAAACACCCGCAAACTGAAGTTCACCCAAAATACCCATATTATGAGCAGCACCAACGCCACCGACTTTGTCAATCTGGGCCTTGCTATTTGACTGTCTCCAGTCCTTGGGAGACTTGCGATGAGAGCCAGTCCAGCCAATGGAAACCA
The DNA here is from genome assembly GCA_030566045.1 of Geotrichum geniculatum. NCBI lineage: Eukaryota > Fungi > Ascomycota > Dipodascomycetes > Dipodascales > Dipodascaceae > Geotrichum > Geotrichum geniculatum. Next base: position 17,987 of record JAJMHM010000021.1, on the reverse strand, counting down.
GCTTCTCTGGGGTTAGCTTGTTCTTGGAGTTGAACAGTTTGGCAGTTAGCGGATTAAGAGAAATGGGATTAAGAATACCAGTGTATAAAACAACCCAGATCAATACCACTTTGATAAAGTGAATTGAGAAGAAGATCCATTGAGTCAGTACGGTGCTGGGCTCTGAATGGGTCGTTTCCGAATAGTAAACGTAGTCAAGGGCCCTACTGATGAAACTGCCTGGGCTCATGCCTGGAGTAGGAGTGATATACTGAGGAAGATCCAGATAGAGCCAAATCCCCAGGAAAGACAGAACTGACAAGAATCTTCTGTAATTAAACTCCCACGCAGGAACAAACAGCTGGCCTTCCCAAGCAACGTCCTTAACACTTGAAGACTGATTCACAGGCTTCACATACTTGTCCAGCGAGGCATCTCTGGCAAAGAGCAGCGCCCCTTCAGAGGTCAGAAAGCCGGGATGGCGTGAGACATTCACCGCAGACGGTATTCTGTTATAGAAGTACGAAGGTGTTAGAGTCATGGGCAAAGTTTTGAAGATGTCCAAGAGCTGGGAAACTGGTGCGTCTTTGTTAACATTGAAGCAATAGTCGCGGTCAGGATCGTCGCTCATTCGAATGTAAATGTCGAACGCATTATCGGGACCTCCGCCCAATGTTGAGAGTTGCTCGTTCTGTTTGGTGCTCATGGCGTTTGAACCAGTGTTTAAGAACAAGTGTAAAGTGAAAGGATGAAAATATTAGACAGCACCCCACGAAACTTTATTTCTAATTATATTATGTCATTGTTTAAATGGTAGTACTAAACATGTTTCTCTCAAGAACTTGAGAACCATATAGAACAGCAACTTCAGGAAGATGATTCCCTATAATGTAAACTTAACAAGGTCGCTTCTCAGGGTCTCGAATATAATTACCAAAAACCAGCTGAATAGTTCACCAGCTGAATAGTTAACCAGCTGAATAGTTCACCAAAAACTGAGAAAACCTGTCAAACTTGCATACGAGATATTATTTGTACCTTGCTCAGCTAAATTTAAGGGCCCATCTGTCATTTGATACTTGCTGCGATAGAGCTGAACAAAGTTACGAACAAGAGATCAACAACCGAATAATACTGTGTCAAATTGTGCCAAACTCCGATTCCTCCATCAAAGACCATGCGCAAATAGAATTTCGGGTTCAATGCAGACCAACACGGGCGATTCAACCCAAATAGTAGTCTCACGGGCACTTTCAAAAGCTATTCCATTGTTACATTTCTGTTCCATTGGGCATAGACAATCTAGTAAAATTATAATCATTAAGGTACAAACTTTTTGAACAGTAAGACGTACATAAAAATCTGATTACAAGTTCCTGCATATATAATATATCAACTTGTGATAACTTTGTGCGCTTGGTCATACAACTAAGACTGACATCGTGGCATGGGCCAATTGAGTAGGCTCGACCACCGTGGGCTCTGGAGTACGCTCGACCACCGCGAGTTCTGGACTCTTGTCTGAAAAACGAGACAAAATAATTTCAAGACAGTTTAACACAGTCTACTACAAGAGTTGTTCTGAGATCTGTGCTTTCATAGCAACATTGAGTTGCCGGCTGACTCAAGATCAAATCTTGATTCTGCGTTACAATTTTAAATGATCAGCTGAATGTCTCAAATATCTACCTGTTTATTTTGTGTTTTGTTCCGTTGGTTGAAGTTTGAACCGTATCCTTCATTGTCACTTGTGATTAAGAAAAAGCTTTTAATTTCTTTATATCGGAAAGTCTGGTTGGTAGTAGCTACGAGGAATAACTTGTTCGAGTTTTGTAGGCGGTTTAACAAGGGCATTGACGACTATTGATCAGTCAAGAGGCGAGAACGGGAAAATTATAAACTCTATAATGAATCAGTTATTGTCTATGTTCCAATTCCTTCCCTAGCGACGCATTTCTTCTTCAGAATGACAAAGAATCGCCTGGTAACAAGATAGTATGAACTTGTAATTCCTCAAAGTTTATGGAAAACAAATTTCCACTCGTATTTTTTAGTCAGGGCCATATTAAGGTATATCTATATTACAAAGGCGGTTTGTTCAACTCCACGAAAGATAATTTACGATCCATTTCATACTCGACAATGAGTAGGGTCCAACATCTAGGTGAATCGAAACTTTATCGTCAACGTTGTCAATCAAGAGAACGGGTTTTTTTTGCCAGCCGAGACAAGATATTCCAAAGGAAAAGCTTTATGAGACATGATACAGCTTTGTACTGATACTCGATTCAAACTAGAACGAAGATGTCTAGTACTGTCAATATAGAACGACGCCTGTTTGATTTGAGTGATATAGGATGGATATTGATTAAAGTAGAAAATTGAATTAAGGTCAATTTTCAGCTGGTATTTGTCTTGGATTGTAAATCACCTCACCATAGTAGATGAAAAGAACAGGGCGGTATGAAAAGGCTTGTAATTTGTCTACTTGGTCTGTCCTACTATATAGTTGCGATAAAAACTTTCGAAAAAGTATATCAGCCTAAAGACATTTGTGATCACAAATGTTGATTAGCATTCCGGTAAATTCCAATTCTTCTCTAATATAATATTCACAACTCGTAAGAGCATTTCTCTCCATAAATCTGAAATTCCATGTTTGTGATCGTACATTCATTTAAACCTATGCCGGGATAATTATAAAAAAACTAAATAAAAATAATAGAAATAATAAAATAATAATAATAATAATAATAATAATAATAATAATAATAATAATAATAAAACAGCAAACATTAGACCTTTTTCATTACCATATTTCTGATTTCACTCAGATAATCTCTACTAAACGATTCATCAGGGGGAAACCAACCCTGAACTTTATGCTCCCATCGTCCTTCTTCATGTCTAAATCGTTTGACCATATCTATGCTTATTTCAAATTCTTTGCCCACTTCATAATCGTCTGTAGTTGCAGTACTGTTACTTGCTGTTGTCGCATCTGTATAATTGCGAATACCAGCACCTCCCCTATAAATGTTCTGGTTCGAGTTGTTCGAGATATGTAAACCAATTGTGACGTCTAAATCGTCGACACCCTCGAACGGATCTTCTTCTGTTTTGTTGACGTTTACCCATTTCATTGTAACGGGATCAAATAGCATATCACCCACTATTTGGATACCTTTGTTGGAGATGTATGCAATAAGTCCTGGTTTGGCTGAGTTACTACTCGAAATTGTATCAAAGCGATGTAGGTCTTCATTATTTCCTTCCCATGTAAAAGTTTCCAAGTTAAATCGCATGTTCCCTGACGCTCCTTTGACGACTAACGGAGTTCCCAAATGTTGAATTAATCCCAGCTTGGACGCTCGTTTGCTTCGCTTTGAATGCGACTTATATTTACGCGAACGTTCAATCGATGGCTTTTCCATATATGCTTCTAGTGGTTTTCGTGAAAAAGAACGCGGAGAGTCTTGTGTAGTCGCTGGCAGATCATCAAAAATGTCCAATTCACTTCCATCGCCAATAATCTTGCCCGTTCTGCCTTGAGAAAACCGGACAGATCTGAACTTGACGGTTGATGATTGAGTTGGAGAATCTTTGAAATTTGCTACCGAATGCGACGTCCTCAGATTACTCTGCTCTGAGACTTTACGTTGGTTTTTCGCTCGCGTGAACATTTCGTATGCTTCATTAGACGTCTCTGGCATTCTGTTGAAGAATGCATCAGATACAGACTTTTTTGAATGCAGCGCCGGCATGGACTTTTTGGTTCGTAGCTTTTGCATTTTCAGCGTCGAATTGGCCGGTGGCTTCACGTCTCCCATCTTATTGAACCCTCTCGCGGTGAGATTCTGTGTCAAAGTGTGGTAGCCAGAACGCTTTGGAGATTCGTTGATTTTGACATTGCGATGCGGCACAGTTTGTCCTTTCAACAGCTCACCATTGTTTAAGTCAAATCCCTCTAAAAAGTCATCGTCTTTAGTAATATACGAGCTTTTCGAGCCGTCGCTGCTGACGCTGTCAAACCTTTTTGAGCTTCCCTCCAGGAGAGATTCTATCTGTTCACGATGCTTCGACTCATGCTGCTGTTTTTTCAAAAGATCAGCAAAGTTGATGGTATCGCCCTCTGGCAGAACCAAACCTTCCAATATATCTTGATCAATCTCAGTTTCAGTGTTTGAGATGGTGCTTGAGGAGAATAAGGAGGTGTTGACGCCCGTGGCAGTTCCGCTCTCTTCGCCCCAGATCTCGTCCAAGTTTTCATTTTCCTGGTGTATTTGGGTCCGTTTGTGGAGCGGTTGGCTGTTTAGCTGGTTTAACAGGTCGTCGTCAAAGCCTTCGGTGAAGTCGTCTTCAAAGATGGGCCTGGCAATGGATCTGAGGTTTCGCGAGGATCTGTATCGCGGCGAAGATTTCTGAGGAGAGCAAGGAGATTGCGAGACTGTAGAAGGAGGGTCAAAGAAAGTGCCCTTGAGGATGCTATTGTTTCTAGTTGGTTTTGGTCTGTAGGCTTTGATAGTGGCATTACGGTCGTCGTTGAAGTCAAAGTCCATGGCGTCGGTCGGCGGAGACGGGACCTGCCTGGCAGGTTTGCGTCGCGAAGGTCTCGCAGCAGTCATGCCTTCGTCGTCCGAGTCTCTATGGGTGGCTTTCTTGATGGTAGCAGAATGGCCTTCGTCCAGCGTCATGTTGGAGAACTTTCCTACGAGGAACTTTTTGGAACCGCCTTTGTGCAGTTCAAACTCCTTATCTTCGTCGCTTTCCTTGAAGCCGTTGAGGAATTCTTCTTTGGACATTGTAGATGATGATTCTGAGGAACGAAAGAAGGTGTCGCTTTCGCAGTCAAAGTCTTCGTCCCAGCTTTCGGTCGTCGCTTTCTTTAGTGTTGAAGCCTGGTTCAGCAGTTCACTGACAGTGTTCAACGGCATGCTAAGCTTTATTCCAGAGAATATCCACCCAAAAAGCACGGTATGTAATATTTGTACCAAGGTTTCGACTGTCTGATGATATATTTGTTTACAAGATTGCGAGGGTTAGGTCAGTTTGGGGAAGGATTTCAGGAAAACAAAAGCTCACTGGATACAGCCACTGACATAAAAGTGCGGAACCGTGAAGATAGTGCAGGATTTGCTACACGGTGTGTTAACGGGTTAGGAGGTTGGAGAGGTTGAGGGAGGTTGAGAATAGTTGGAGTTGGAGTTGGAGTTGGAGTTGGAGTTGGAGTTGGAGTTGGAGTTGGAGTTGGAGTTGGAATTAGGAATTGGGTTAAAGAATCGTAGATATAGGATGGAGGTTGTTATAGAATAGAGGTTGATATAGGATGGAGGTTGATATAGGATGGAAGTTCATATAGGATAGAAGTTCATATAGGATGGAAGCTGATATAGGATTAGAAGGGCTGATTTTGGGTTGACTTATGATTGTTAACTTGGGATTGTTAACTTAGGATTGACTGATAGGCTTATTGTTAGTATTCTTAGTATTCTTAGGATTATTGTTAGGTTCGACTCAGGATCGATTGACTCAAACTTGGGTTCAGAAAAATGGTATAACCAGCTTGGTGGTGGGTAAACCTGAATCATTCCTGCCTCCTATGCAGTGCCCTCAGTTCGTGGTATATTCAGCCGTTGACAGCCATTTCTTTTAATCCAGCTTGGCATTATATCAACCTAGTTACCCCAGACTTTCTCCAGATACCATCTCCTACAACTACAATCACCAAAGATTGACCAATGGCATTCATAGACACAAAAATATGGAGAAATTCCCAATCAGGAAATCCCACATTGACTAAGGTATTAACTAATGCTTCTAAAATTTTATATCATAGTATATGCGTTGACAGAATCAAGCAAAAGCCTGACAGAATCACGCAAAAGCCATGCTCCTCTTGATCTTTGCAATAGCCAAACCAGGATTCAAGCCCTTGGGACAGGTCTTTGAACAATTCAAAATAGTATGGCATCTGTATAAACTCATGGAGTTCTCTAATCTGGCACGACGGGCAGAACCAGCCTGATCTCTAGAGTCAATCATCCATCTGAAAGCCTGCATAAGAACAGCAGGACCAAGATACTCAGCAGAGTTCCACCAGTAGGAGGGACAAGAGGTAGAGCAGCAAGCACAGAGAATGCATTCGTAGAGACCGTCGAGCTTCTTTCTGTCCTCGACGGTTTGTAGGTTTTCACGGCCGTCTTCAGGGACGGAGTCGCGCTGGAGGTAGGGCTGGATAGACTTGTATTGCTTGTAGAATTGGGTGAGATCAGGGACCAGATCGCGGACGACAAACATATGGGGTAGTGGGTAGATTTTGGTGTCTTTGGAGATATCGGTCTCGATACGGCACAAGCAGGCCAAGGTGTTTTTACCGTTGATGTTCATGGCACACGAACCGCAAATGCCTTCACGGCAGGAGCGGCGGAAGGTGAGCGTGGAGTCTTGTTCATTCTTAATACGCAGAATGGCGTCCAGAACCATGGGGCCAGTGGTGCTGAGGTCGACTTCGTATGTCTTTAGTTCGGGCTTCTTCTCTGGGGTGTCAGGGTTCCATCTGTAGATTTGGAACTTCTTCATACGGGGAGGCTTGATGGTGGTCTCGGTGGCCAATCCTCTAATGGAGACGAGGGATCTGGATGCAGTTCTCAGTGATAATCTAGACAGCATTGTGGTTGATGGGTGGGAGAGTAAGAAGGGAAGAAAAAAAAGTGTGGAGGTTTTTTTTTATGTTGTTTCCTGGGGATACGCTTCGTCCAAACGGAACTTTTACATTGGCCAAATATTTAAAATGAGCACTTCCTGATTCGCCAATTCCTTTTAGGCGAGACGAAAAAGCTCGGAAGAGAACCCTAGCCCTGGTTTAGAGTTGGCACAGAGGATGAGTACGAGCTAGGACAGGAAAATAGAACAGCACGGTCAAGCTAGTACAGAGGCACAGTACAGGAGCATGGCAGAGCACAGGAATATAGCACAGGAACATGGCACAGTACGGTCAAGCTAGCACAGAAGCACAGCACAGCACAATCAAGCTAGCACACCACACCACAGCCAGCACAGAAGCATAACACACCACACTACAGAACTAATCAACCTTCCCAATTATGTCTGAGCTCTATATATCATCAATATACAATCTTGTAAAGACAGAATCCAAATACGCGATTGTCAAAGTTGTTTCTAATATCTACGCGCCAGCTAGCTCGAGATATCTTGAAATTCATCGGGTAGTAGAGTTCAATGGCGCTACATATCGGGGAATATACTGGCTGTTAGAATGGCCGGTGAAGTCAGATAGTCAAAGCGAGGTAGCTCCAGTGATATATTTTAATTTGTATCGAGTGAATGAGCATGATGGGATGGACATGGTGGTGGAGGTAGAGCAGGTTGTTGAGGTTCTGGTAGCGGATGAAGTTCTTAAGAGCCAGGTGTTTGCTGGAATAAGTCAGGGAGAGCATCCAGTGACGGGTTTACCTAGTTTTTATTTGCATCCGTGTCGGACTGAAGAGTGGATGAGTATGATGAAGGAGGAGGTATCGAAGGAGGAGCTTTATGTACTTTGGTTTAGGACTTATGGGCAGGTAATTGGGTTATGATATGGGATGGGATGGGATGGGATGGGATGGGATGGGATGGGGATTGAGATGGAGGATATGGGATGGAGGATATTGAATAGAATATATAGGATGAACGATATAGGATGAACGATAGAGGATACAAGATATTGAATACTATATATTATATAGGATACTGATATATAGAATAATATATTGAATATTATATTGAATAATATATTGAATATTATATTGAATAATATATTGAATATTATATTGAATAATATATTGAATATTATACTATATAATCTTATTTCATTCTATTGCCCTACCATCTATCATCTACCACCCTATATCACCATCTACCACCCTATATCACCATCTACCATCCTATATCACCATCTACCATCCTATATCACCACCTACCACCCTCTAACTCCAACCACCTAATACCACCCTTCCTCCCAATTCCCCCAAATCCTCCCAAATCCTCCAACTGGGAATATTTTTCAATACCTCTCCTACCAAGCTCACTCAACCACTCCATAATGTCTGCCGTTCCCTCAACTTCCTCCATCAAAATCATCATCCAAGGCCTCAATAAATGGACTCCAGACTCCCTGAAGCGTTACGCTTCGTTCAAAGACGTCCAAATAGAACGCTTCGAAACCCTCCTAAACGGCCCCCAGTCCAAACTCAACGCCAAAGACTTGCAACTCCAAGCTAAAGCCTTCGACACCCTCGCAAACAACCTCAATAAAACCAAATTCCCAGTGTCAGACAAACTCACCAAACCAAGCTCTAATCCAATCTACTACGAAAAGCTCATTGACGAAATCACTCCTGGTAAACCAAAAACCCCCATGCTCACCGCTATCAGGCACGTCGTCTTCGGTGGCTACAACTAATACATATATATATTGCACATACACTTAATATATATATATATATTGTACATAATATATCGCTACTTTTTGGCATACGTGATGCTCACTTCACTCTCCCCAAGCACCAGCCCTTCACTGTTCTCCTTCGCTACAATCGCGTCTTCCTCGGTCTGAAACTCTACAAACCCAAGCTTTCGCGCTGCTACAAGTCGCACTTCCACCAGACCTTTGAACTTGTTAAACACCTCCTCCACCGCGCTCTGGTCAACCTTCTCCGGCAGGTTCTGCAAGAACAACAGCTTGTTGGGCGGCAACAGGTCCTTCTTGACCTTCCTGACCTTCTTGCTGCCCTTGCTTTTCGCCTTTTGCGACTTCTTCCTGATGCGATTGAAATCAGCTTTGAATATCGTCTTGCGCATTGCTCTTTCTTGTAAATGCTCTTGTAGCGTAGACGGTGAGTCGTATTGCTTGACTGTCGCATCGCTCCGCGTTTTGGCATACTGAATCTCCAGCTGTTTCCCATGGTACTCGCGGTTTGACTCGTCGCTAACGGCCTTTTTGGCCTCGTCCAGAGACCCAAATACTATGAACGCCTGGCCTTTCATTCGAATGTTCTTGTGTGCTACAATGTCCAATATAGTGCCATATTTACTGAACTGCTGCTGTAGCTGCTGCTTCAGCTCGGCCACTTTGGTCTTTTCGTCCAAGTTTCGGACGTAGATTCTAGTTTCTCACGTTAGCAATCTCCATGCTGTCTCTGAGCTCAATACCTACGTTTCATTTGGCGATGGTGTTTGCAATGCCATTATTTGATCTGTTTGGAGTGAGTAGTAAAAAAAAGCTCCCAACTTTCTACTTCTCACAATAGTATATCAGCATAAGTATTTCCTCTTTTTTCCTTTTTTTTTTTTTTCTTCTTCTTCTAATACTCTTCTGCAACTCTTCTCTGCGGTTCTGCACTTCATCATGTCTCAAGATATTGACAAGCTTCTCAAATCTGAATCGTCTAAACATGACCAAGACGCTGAAGTCGCCAGAGTCCTCGAAGCTTTCCTGCCCGACGCATACTCCCTCCTAGTCCTCCAACCTGGATGCACAGACTCAGATATTAAAATCCAGTACCGTAAACGATCTCTACTCGTCCATCCAGATAGAACGCCCAATCCTCAAGCACCAGACGCATTCGACAAACTCAAAAAGGCCCAAGATATCTTACTAGACAAATCAAAACGAGAAGCTTTAGACGCAGCCTACGTCGACGCTCGACGGTTACTAATCCGGGAGCGCAAATGGTCTCTCAGTGATGAACGTCTCAAATCTGACGAATTTCTAGAAGACTGGCGCGAAAAAACCAAAGACGTCCTCATAGAAAACGAGCTTCGAAAACGTCGGATCCAAAAAGCCAGATTGGAAGAAGAAGGTCGCCAGAAACGCAAAGCCGAAGAGGAACTGGAAGATCGCAAACGCAAAAAAGAAGCCGATAAAGCCTGGGAAGACTCTCGAGATACAAGAATCGGTAACTGGCAGCACTACAAGAACAAAACCTCCAAATCAAAAAAGAAGAAGAAAGATAAAGTCCTTGCTTAACTCCAATTCATTCAAATTCAAGACTCCAAGGAGGACTCAAAATCCAGAACTCATCCTAGATTTCAAGGAAGACTCAAAATCCTCCAAGGAAAACTCCAAGGAAGACTCAAAATCCTAGATTCCAAGAAAGACTTAACTCCAAGAAAGACTCCAAAAAACGTCCTCAAGAGTCCTAAACTCCAAAAACTCCTCCCTTAATTCCTTGTTAAGACATTATTTATTTGGTCCTCTCAGTCCATCCTTCACTATAATTCTCTAAATTGTGAATTTGACATATACTCCGGATCTATCAATATATATATGTACACTAACAATCAAATACCCAAAATAACGTCCCCAGCACTGGACTCTAACTTTAACACACTTGTACAAATAACTCTATCGCCTGGAGAAACTAACGGCGTCATCTCAGTTAGTCCTATTTGCACTTCAATACCTAATTCCAAGCAATACCCTCGAGCCTGATCAGGATACTGTGCTTCGTCCAAGATAATGCACTTGAATACAAAGTAGCCCATACTTCGCTCCATCTCGTTTTGTAACCATCGCAACGTCCAGTACCTGTCCGACTGTGCTATCAAATAGTCTAGAGCCTCTTGCCTCTTGTCTATCTTTGCATTTTTCAACAGCATTGCAAGAGAATCTTTACTCAGAGTCCATCTCTTCTGCCGCGCAATGTGCGAAGACAGCTGGAAAAGATTCAGCGTATTTGTGATATCGTCAAAAGGTTTCGCTACTCCCGCAACTCCATCGCGAACTCCAATCCCCCAGTTTGCCCATTGGGTTTCTAGCGTATTCGATGGCGAGTCTAATATGCTATGCTTCATCATATAAACACCCGTTTTATTCAATGTGCCATCTGGGTTCCGGCATTCAGTTATGATATCCTGAATAAGATTCGAGGGACCTTCATTTTTCAGCTTTTGCTCAGAGTAGATTAATGGCACATTGTATCGGCTTCCATACAATGCAGCGATCTCACTTGCCATGATTTCGGTCTCGTATACTAGCCTTGCTGTGGCAGGTATCTTTCTTCTTTGTTCAACCACATTATGATTGCTAACAGTAACGTTACCAGTAGGTTCTCCATGGAAAACTGCTCCTAAATTCACCCGTTTCCAAAAATTAGCTAGAAATATCTCCTTAAGAGCTAGCAGGTTGTTTTTATCAGTCCTCGACATGGAAACTGAAAATATTGAATGAATGCGATCTTCAGAATCTTCAGACATTGAACTGTAGCTCCCCAGTGCGTTTTCACCAACCTGCCCGGTTTCAAAACTCTCCAGATCTCCATCAAATTCCAGCGACTCAAATGGTTCTAAATGTCTGTTCTCTTCAAAGGCACTATGATGGTTCCATACCATGTGGGGTGCAAGTATGTCCAAGGGAACAACTTTTGGATTTTTAACAGCTGTCAGTGATACTTTGACATCCTTCAGTCCCCAAGAAGTAGGCTTCAAAGGACTGAATCGTACGCTGAAAGTCACACATTTTGTAGACTGTCCTTCTTCCGTGAATTTGGATATTTTTTCAATCGCTTCTTCTGGAACCAGTCGTCTGGTCCCATCAGGCAGATGCAAACTTGTAGCTCTTCTCAGTGCCATATTGAATAGTTTTGATCTTGGGCCGTAGTGTGTGCTAATATCAGGGACATGTATGTGTAACGTCCAAAATTCGCTTTGAGTCTTGTCTAGAGTAACGGCCAGAGGTGGAAGATTCAAATCTTTCTGCTGAGACGTAAAAACATAGGTTGTATCATTACTCTCGAATGACTGGTGTTCATTTAATAGGTATAGTGGTTGCAAATCCTGAATGAATCCTGATTCATGGTCAGTATATTTATCAAATAGCATATCTTGACTGCAACCGAGGAACAATTGTGAATCGACAAAAGGGTTCTCTGAATCGGTAAGATGAGACTCTCGGAGTAGCCTGTGGACTTCTTCAGGCACAACATGTATTGCAGTAGCCGACGAGTAGACATGAGAGAGGACGGTATTGACGAATTTGAAGTACTTTTCATGAGGATATACTATATATCTCTTTAAAACTGCCACCAGAGGCTCATAATGCAAATCCTCTTCTTCTTTGAAAATTGAATTGATTCGGGATTGTAGATATTCTGCAAAAGCGACAGCTTCAGCAGTTTCTAGTTCTTCCAAAACATATTGACTTTCTTCAGCAGCTGAGCTCTCGAAAGCCACCCATTTGTTTCGTTTCATTCTCCACCAATATACAGGATTGTTGGACAACCAGATATGAGTTCCAATAAGAGCTGACAGCTGGGTGAGCCTGTTTGCACTCCAGTTTTCGACTCTTGCCAATTTTAATGCTGTTTTAGTTATTTCAGCAACGGTAAACGGTATTGATGGCTCTGACTGAGCATGAACAGCTACCAGCGCATCGGAGAGCTTTGACTGCAACAAGTCCAACGCGGATTTGGACAAGAACCTGAGAAGTGATACCAGATGCGACTTATCTGTGTCATTTAAGGCTTCATGATTGACTATTCCAGGAATGTGAAATGTTATTTGAGGGTCCCTTAAGTTTGAAATTTCACCGTCAAGATCAAGGACCTGAAATACTTTTTGATCTGACTTTAAAACAACACCAAATGAGATCTGGCCCTTACTGTCTAGATATTCCACCAAATCACCAGAGTTATATCGTCCAACGGATCTAGGGACTCGCGCCAGTAGTCGTTTTAATGAGTTTCTATCAATTGGATTCGGAACATGCGATACCTGATTCTGTTCAACATTCAATAGCTGTTTGGACGACCGTTTATAATATGGCAATGAAACCGGCGGCACTCTAGGCAGTGTATTGAGTACTGAAGGCGAAGTTTTATAAAGATTCAGCCATTTATTTGAGAGCGCAAAGAAAGAAGCTGGCCGTCGTGATATTAAGGTGGCCTTCATGCGGAAAACTAACGAGTGAGGTTGGGACAAAAAAGTTAGCGGTAGTAAAGACTTTTATTTACTACCACTAACTATTCACAATGCTAACACCTCCAGAAGGCTTTGGTATAGTAGAAGACGGGTTTTGTAAGGCATTCAATCATATTCCTTGACCAACTCTAACCATCAACGAAATCAGACCGATGCACACACATCAACCCGTTGAACTTTGCCTTTCTGACGACGCTGAGTCTCAAATCCATCATTGTCCTGAATCCAGACAAGCCGACCAAAATGATATCCAAATACTGCTCTGAACACTCAATTCTTCTGCACCACTTTGGTCTACGGCCATGGCAGCCCAGAGCCAACTCCACGATGGTGTTCAGTCGCGAGCTGCTCATGGACACCTTCGGAGTAGTTCTCGACAAGCGACACTACCCCATACTGGTCTGGGATTCTACACAAGCGTTTGTCGGAGCGTTTAGACGAGCTCAGCACTGGGCATACTCCTCAGTGCTCTCTGAATACCGCGCGTTCTCTGGGGAGAAGCCTCACTATTTGGTGGAAGTATTTCTAGAGCTTCTGAACGTGGAGTTCATGGAGCACGACGAGGCCGCGAAACGAAGGAAAAGTATCGAGGGAATGGAGGCCGCAGCGGTAGCAGCAGCACTGACGGTGCAAGAAGACATCAAGCCCAGAAAGCCGTCCGAGATAATGTACTCAAACATCATTGCAAAGCCAAAGGATAGTAATCACGTTGTAGTTATATTGCCTTCAAGAGAGCACTTCCCACCGTGGTTCGTTCGCCAGCGTGAAAGAGACCAGCGGCGGTTCAAGAGCGTTTCATGAGGAATAGAATTTATAGCTGTTATGTATTAAGGATTAAGAAGATTCTTCAGTCTGCCATATCACGTAGTTCGGTAAGCCCACTACGCGGTATCCAGCGCGCTTGGCCATTTTGCCAAAGCCCTCGCTTCCGCACTGGTTTTCAAAAGGATATGGAGGGAAGTTGATGCCAGATCTGTGGACATCAGCTCTGACCAAGACGGTTGCAGAGGAAACAGCATCGAGGTTTATCAGGTCTCTGGAGTCGGGCTCGTTTCGCCAGTCGCCCATATCGGCGAGATAGGTTCTGCCCGTGTCGAATTGGTCGCTCTTTGGCGGGATGATTTTGTCTTTGGGCAGGCTGAGAGAGAGCGCGTCGCCTTTTGGAGACTCCATCCAGGACCTGAAGTCCCGTCTGCCTTCTGTGTCTTTGCCGTCTTCATATCTGTGATACCAGACGTTGGGGACGATGATATCGACGTTATGGCTGATTAGATCATCGAGGACGGTGTTTGGGCTCTCGACAATGTCCATATTGCGCCAAAAGACCCAGTCGTGCTGAGGCTTCAAGCTGGCGGCGAGCAGATAGTTTCGCTCTCTAGAGTCAGAGACGCAGGGCTCTGAGGACGTGTTGAAGGCCTTGGAGACGATTTTGACGGAATTGAAGGGCTTGTGGCCGTCCTGGATTCTTTGGAGCTCCTTTTCTAGAGCGGGAATGTCAGAGTCGACGAGGTAAGCGACGTCGATTTGATCGTGGGGGAACTTGAGGCCGGCGAGGAGCTCAAAGTGCTTGACGATGAGCGGCGAGTCGGCGGCCTTGACGGTGGAGAGAACGAGGACTCTTGTATCTTGGTGCGGATGCTCAAAGTCGTAGTGGGAGAGGCTGGAGGTATCGCTGACGTCTAGCGAGACGTGGGTGTTGAAGGAGCCACCAGGGCCGTTTTTCCAGCTGCCGTAGGCGTGAATGTCTTCTGGGGTCATGGCGGGCCCGTAGCAGTAGAACTTTTCCAGGTTGCCTCTGGAGGCATGTATAGAGGCGGACAGAGCCCAGCAGGAGAGGACAAAGACGGTCAGATATGTGAGTTTAGTTTTCGTGGGGATGTCTTTGGCCCAAGACAGCAGTGATCTTGGGTGGAAGTCTTTGAACATGCTGATGGAATTCAAAAAAGAGTTGTGTAGGAGGAAGGGTTATTTTGGAGGAGTTTTTCAGCCTTATGGGTAGGGGTAGGAGTAGGAATAGGAAATAGTAGTAATGGGAATAAGCAGAAATAGGAAAAGCAGAAATAGGAATAAGCAGAAATAGGAATAAGCAGAAATAGGAATAAGCAGAAATAGGAATAAGCAGAAATGGGAATAAGCAGAAACAAGCAGAAACAAGCAGAAACAGAGAGCTATTAGAGGCAGGAATCGACGAACGTATCTTTCTATATATCTCTGAGGGCGAATATAGAAATGTCAGTTTATATAGGGTGTGAATGGGAGTGTAGATGGTAGCGTGGTAGAGTAGTTAGTAGATGGTAGAGAAGATGGTAGAGTAGGGTTGTTGGCTGTTTAGAAGCTTAAGCATTGGAGCTTAGCAGGCCTTCATGTTGAGTGATTCTCGTTTTTCACCTGAGATTTTAGCTTAGTCCTGAGTCCAGTTGACAGAACAGTTGAGCAGTTTGAATAGAAACTGAACTAGAGCAGCTGAATTAGAACACTTAGAACAGAGAAAGCTAGAACAGAGAAAGCTAGAACAGAGAAAGCTAGAACAGAGAAAGCTAGAACAGAAAACAGCTAGAACAGAAAAAAGCTAGAACAGAACACCTACAACACCTACAACACTTACAACAGAAAACTAAACAGCCAATTACTTGTCAATCATCTACCACCTCCAGTCAATTAATAAACTATCCTTCACCTCACAAGTACTAATTGTCAACCTACATCTTCCAACCTACATCCTCCAACCATCCTCCAACCATCCTCCAACCATCCTCAATCGCCTTTCCACCAACCCAAATCACCCCCCAAACCACCCCCAAATCCACCCCAAATCCACCTCAAATCCACCTCAAACCTACCTCCATCCCATCCAATCCTACCTATCATCTCCTTCTCTTCAACCTGCTTTATCCAAACTGACCAATCACATCAACCCATTTCCCCAACGCACTACCTAATTCTCAGACTGAAAATCGCATCACCCACCAGACAAGACATAAATTTCCACCACTTTTTTCATTCCTTCCTCCTACCTCCATCATCCCCCCTAACAATGTCTGCCCCTGCTTTCTCTGATATCGCTAAGCCCGCCAACGACTTGCTGTCCCGCGACTTCTTCCATCTCGCACCAGCTAACTTGGAAATCAAGACCAAGGCCCCCAACGGCGTCGCTTTCACCGTCAAGGGAAAGTCCTCCGACAAAGATGGCTCCATCGCGGCCTCCATCGAAGGCAAGTTCGCCGAAAAGTCCACCGGCATCGTCCTCACCCAGGGCTGGAACACCGCCAACGTCGTCAGCTCCAAGATTGAGCTCGCCGATGCCTTCACTCCTGGCCTCAAGGTCGAGCTTCTCTCAACCATCCTGCCCGACTCCAAGGCCCAGTCCGCTAAGGTCAACTTCCACTTCAAGCAGCCCGGCTTCCACAGCAGAGCCTTCTTCGACCTCCTCCAGTCCAAGGGCGCCAGCTTCACTGGTGATGCCACTTACCGCCAAAACGGCTTCCTCCTGGGCTCGGAGTTCGGCTACGACATCTCCAACGGCCAAGTTACCAGGTACGCCAGTGCCCTCGGCTACACTGCTGACTCCTACACTGCTGCCCTCACCTCCACCTCCAACTTCACCGTCTTTGCTGGCTCCTATGCCCACCGCGTGAGCCCTTTCACTGAGGTCGCCGCCAGATCTGTTTGGGACTCCAACTCCTCCAAAAACGTCTCTCTCGAGGTCGGCGTCAAGCACGTCCTTGATCCTCAGGCTTTCGTCAAGGCCAAAATCAACTCCCAGGGCGTCGCTGCTCTTTCCTACTCTCAGGATCTGAGACGCGGTGTCAAGCTTGGCTTGGGTATCTCTGTCGACACCCAGAAGCTCGGTGAGTCTGCCCACAAGCTCGGTGGTTCTCTTACGTTCGAGGCCTAAACTATGTAATTTGTATTGCTTCATGGTTATAATATATTCTTGAATATCATGTATAGCGACCAGAGCCCGCCGGTTGCGAGCAGTATCAGCTTGGGGCCCGTCAGCTCGATAACTTGTTTGGAATGCTGCTTTTCGGCGTCGTTGAGCTTCTGCTGGGCCTTGAAGATCTGCTGCTGTTTTCTGTGTACGTCGTAGGACTTTTGCTGATGGTAGTGGCGGTCAAAGTCAAAGTGCGGTACGTCGTAGTTGCTTCCGGTTCTGGGCTCCGGGCTCAGCGGGTCTTTGCCGCGATAGCTGGTGCTGCGGTGGGTTTTTTCGTAGCCGTGGTGTTTTGATGCGTAGTACGACGACTGGCGGGCCGTTTTGCGGAAGCCTGAGGCGGGACCTTTGGGTCCAGTGTGGCCGTAGTAGTATTCGTTGGACCGGGCGTCTCGTGTAGTTGACCAGGCACCGTTCGGGCCATGGGCGCCGGCGAGTTCGGCGTCGAAGGCGGCTTTCTTGCTAGCGTCGCTGAGCACCTCGTAGGCCTCTTTGATGCGCGCGTACTTTTTTGCGTGGGTTCGGCGTTCAGCGGCGGGTAGCGAGCGGGTGCGATCTGGGTGGTGAGTTTTTGAGAGCGAGTAGAAGGAGGTTTTGATGCTTGATGCTGAGGCTTTTGGCGGGATTCCCAGGATATCGTAGTGGGATCTGTTGTCTGAGGAGGATAGGGACGATGCGAAGCGGGAGACTACAAACGACGTTTGCAATCGTTTGTGGAGCATGGTAGATTAGAGAGTAGTTCTAGGACAGAGGAATTACAAGTATGTAGAGTCATGTGATGAGATGGGATAAATAAGAGAATAATGAATATAATAAATAAAATAAATATAATGAATATATTCAATATATAATAAATATACAATATAATGAATTTTTTTAAATATGAATATAGAAAATATAGAAAATATGGAAAATATGGTAAATATTATAAACAATAAATATAATAAATATAATAAATATAATAAATATAATAAATATAATAAATATAATAAATATAATAAATATAATAAATATAATAAATATAATAAATATAATAAATATAATAAATATAATAAATATAATAAATATAATAAATATAATAAATATAATAAATATA
>JAJMHM010000020.1:179643-254063 GCA_030566045.1 Geotrichum geniculatum | reverse complement strand
GTGGAATTATACGAACAGGAAATAAATTAGTATTAATGTTAAAGATATTAAAACAATAACGTTGCCTTTTTTATATTAAAATGAAGAGCGCATGAAGAATGGCATCATTTGAGTTTTTCAAAATTGATTGTGGTGGTGCATTTAGCAAAGGTACTCTTTGAAGAAGGTGAGACCTGAGTGACGAGAGAGAAGGTGAGGAACTCATAGTAGGCGAAGAAATCAATAAATCATAGTAAGAAAATAGTTTGTATTGAAAGAATAAAGTATTTGTGTGTAGAGAAAGTAAAGAGAAAAATATAAAATCAGGAAAATACCCTGATATTTATGTTAAAGGAATTTTTAAAATTAAGAAGGGTTTTCACAGTACCCTAAGCCTTGAACTTTAAAATGATAGCGAAGAATTGCTATCATACACCTGTAAATTAGTTCTCATAAATGTACCTGCAAATAAAGCCATAGACACGGAATTGTCGGGATACTTTTCACTTCCAACACAACACTCTTAAACAATAATGAATAAAATATTGTTTATTTTTGTAATAAAGAAAACGTATCTATTCAGAATAAATTATTAGGTTTCATGAAAGTATCTGCAAAGATATGCATAAATATCAAAATTTCCAGATACTTTCCATTTCTGACACTTCTCGGAATGCCATACAACAACATTTTAAGTAAATCCACAAAAGTATTGAAATATGCTTTTTATAATGGTTGCATATGTCTGCAGTCTTTAATGGAGCGCTCAAATACTTATACTTTTTCAAGTATACCTTATCAAATAGCATGATCCTAACATTCATATATTTTGGTTTGCTTATAGTAAATGGAAACTTCTAAGTTGCAAGTGCATTATGATTGTCTGTAAATGAAAACAAAAGTTTGAATACCAACTTTTATTTCGGATTCTAGTTAAAGTGACCAGCCTAGGCTTCTGTATTTTTTAATAACAGCAATATTTCGGGCTTAATAAATGGCATTATAACAGGATTTTGCTTGTGACAATCCCAAGTAAGAGCACCTCTATCCAGGTTGAACAGATAGTTAGTAAATGGTTTTCAATAAAATATATACACCACAATCTGCATCAACATCTACAGTTTTTTCAGGTATTATGAGCCTAGTTTTTTGGATACCAACAATGGCATTTCAAGCAAGATGGCGCTACGTATGTAAATAAAAATTGAGGTCAATATGATTAGGACACTGCATGTACTGACTAAAGTGATTGAGATCAATAGCGAGCTTTGTCCCATCACAAGTGGCTAATACAACTTTTGAAATTTGTGAAATCAGTATCAGTATCAGTATTAGTATCAATTGAACAAACTGCCGATAATTTCATTAAATATAAGTATTTTCAAAATACTCATTCTAAAAATCTAAATATCATTTTCATATAATGCTGGGTTTAACTTCAAAATACGAACCATACTAAAAAAATATATTTAACGCAAACCATCTTTGACCAGAACTAGTCATATATTTCAATTATAACGTTGAGGCAGTTTTTTAGATTATATAGTAATCATAATATTTACCAAACTCAACATTCTTTTTTGATAACTTCAAAATTTGTTAGTTGATGGGATTGTATGGTCTTCTTACCTTAGCAGTAAAAAAAGTACTAGTATTGATAATTATTCATTTTATAGAGAAGCCCAATCAGGTAGCTATAGCATGAATACCTGATACAATTTTTTATCAAATAACTGTTACAAAAGTGTTTTATAAACAGACAGCAGAACCTTTGGTAAATGTTTGAGCATCAAAACGAGGTTCATAATGATTGATGAAATCAGCAGCAGCTTCTTTTATATTGATGATGCAGTAAAGACTAATGCACTTGACTGAACACAAAAACAACAAATCGAAGTAATATTTTCGTGAATATTATCCACTTAATTTTGTCTCACTTGATCTTTCTTGCAAATCAATACTTGACAAAAGCTAAGTCATTCGCAGCCAATAGAATATTATCTGATGAGTCCTAAAGAACTTTTTTTCTTACAAATGATTAGGATTTAATACAAGGTACGATAGACACTAGATTTTGAACAAAAAGATTTATCTTTTTTTGAAGCGTTCTAATCATCAAGTTTTTGAACAATAATACGGCAATAATTTTGGTCAACCGCTCAAAAGATAACGCTGGTTAAATGAATTTAACATAAAGCTCATAATATCGCATAGCAATAGTACTACAAGTTTTCCAAACCTCAATTTAATACAATTTCGAAAGCATAGCATGATTAAATGAATTTTCGTATTCAATTTTGGAACCTAAACATTCACAAATATGATACCTTCATGATATAATCATTTTGTTATATGAAGTTATTAGCAGTAAAATACCCATTGAATTGAAAATCATCAAATATTGTAAGATTTTTACTTGCGAAAAAACAACAGATAAGTCAAATATCAAAAAAAGAAAAGCATGAAACTTGAGTAACAAAAAAAATAAATGGAAAACTGAGAGTAAGCAAAGAATTCAGAAAAATTTCATGAGAGTAGCCAGTATTTGAAGGAAGTGAGACCTGAGTGACGAGAGAGAAGGTGAGGAACTCATAGTAGGCGAAGAAATCAATAAATCATAATAAGAAAATAGTTTTATTGAAAGAATAAAGTATTTGTGTGTGTGTAGAAAGAAAAGAGAAATATATAAAATCAGGGAAATACCCTGATATTATGTTAAGGGAATTTTTAAAATTAAGAGGGGTTTTCACAGTACCTTAAGCCTTGAACTTTAAAATGCGAAGAATTTCTATCATTCACCTGTGAATTAGCTCTCATAAATGTACCTGCAAATAAAGCCATAGACACGGAATTGTCGGAATACTTTTCACCTCCAACAGTATTGATCGAATTAAGCATATGTGCATGGAGAAACATAGGAACAATGAAAAAATATAAACTGTGAAGAAATGCCCTTCACCCCCAATAAAACATGATTGTTTCCCAAACGCTTCGCAGCAGTATACGTTAATTTAAAACATATCAAATCATTTCTTGCAAAAGTCTGTTTAATTAGCCACCACAACTATTTTATTAGAGACGATACGTCGTAAAAACTTGATGAATAACTCCATGGTCGTCAGTATTGCATGATGTAGTTATACTATAGTTTCCATTATCGACGTCTTAATATTTGCAATACGGGATTCTCCATAATGAAAAAAATATTTGGCCCGGCTGATGAAATCAATTAACAAGATATTGACATGTAACGTGTGTGGATAAGTCCAACATGGCAGTATCGAAAAAACTCATTTAGTTCAGTAACAAATTTGCAACATTTGCAAATTAATTTCAGATGTCTAACATTGGTATGGATCAACTCAAGCAAGTGGGAGACTCTAGATGTAAATTCTGACAAAGAGAAGAATAGATTTTGATATGAAATATGCTCACTAAATGTAGAAGTATCCTTAGGAACAACCAGCAACCGTTTAACCAAAAATATGTATACGGGTAAGACAAATTTAGAATAATGGTTACTATTTGTCAAAGTGATAGTAAAAGTATGGCGTAAAAGAAGAGTAATATTCAATTTAATTTTATCAATCGCTTGAACTTTGACACAGCTACCAATAAAACAAACAGATAAGTTAGTATACACAAGCCTGTACAATATTTCCTTGATTTCAAATTTTTCTTTCTTTGTACACACCCAAATACTTTATTCTTTCAATAAAACTATTTTCTTATTATGATTTATTGATTTCTTCGCCTACTATGAGTTTCTCGCCTCTTCTCTCGTTAATCAAGTCTCACTTTCTTCACCAGAATTGTTCGGATACTTTTTACCTTCAACATAACATTCAATACGCACAAATATGAATTAGCATTGCATTACTTCACTTCACTAGCCACATTATATATTTAATAGAACCACAAGCTTGCTTTGAATGAAATAATTAAAAATACGTTTTAATCTTTGGCATTCTAAGTCATCTATCAGTAGTGTCACGACAATCAGCCATTGACTTGTAATTTCTGTCTCTGATAATATCATTTTCATTGACCTCACTATACTTATCTATTCTGCTGACCACATTTTGAATACTGCCCTCTGCTTCTCTATGGTCATTTTTACTTATACTGAGGTATACGCATCTTAAATGATGACCGTGATCCACTTTACTTTCACCACTTTGAACCTCTACAATTTGTAAAAAAAATGTTTCAAATCTGTTTGAACTTTTGATTATCAGGGGAAGATTGATCTTCAGTGATATCATGTTTTCTAGCCATAATGTTAATGACCAATAAGATTGGATCTTCTTATTTTCCTTTCATAAATTGACCAAACGGTTTCGCCACTGAATATCTCAGGAAAGGTCTTCATATCAATCAGGATTAGATCAATACTTTTTCTAGATAGGTGTTCAAAGGATTTAGTATCTAGTATCTAGCGAACAGTGGACCTTGACTGACAAAGTTGATTCCCCTGTTCTTTTCACCATTGTCATATGTGAAAGATATTTGTAAGTCACACCTACTACTGCTTGATGAATTGTTGCTGTCAGCAAATGTTCAATACGCAGAAGAAGAACTGCTAATACCTCTAGAGCTTCAACTAAGAATCTAACAAATCTATGTTGGAGGTAAAAAGTATCCCGACAATTCCGTATCTATGGCTTTATTTGCGGTACATTTGTGAGAGCTTATCACCGGGTGTATGATAGAAATAATTCTGTATGACTGGAATAATTTCTTTTTCATTTCAAGTTTAAGACAGTATTAATTTGCATAAAAATTCATGCCACCCCTCTTTATTTTCTCAAAATCTTTTTGACATAAATACCAGGGTATTTTTCCCTGATTTTATTTTTTTTCTTTTCTTCCAATACAACCTATTTTCTTATTATTTTTTATAAATTTCTTGGCCTACTATCAATTCTTCATCTTCTTTTTTGTCACTCAGGCCTCATTTTTTTATTCTAAATTGAGAACTATGGTTCCGTGTAATGACAAATATTGTTATCATTTTAATCACAAAAGATTAGGGTATTGTGGCATTCTTCCTGTATTTTGATGAAATAATTATCTATATTTTTCAATGATTTTTTCGCCTATTATTTGTTCCTCGCTTTCTTTCTTGTCACTGAGATCTCACCTTCATCATAATGGCACAAGCAAATGGGGCCATAAACACGGAGCCTTCTGAATATTTTTTTACTTTCAATTATGGCTATGTCAATTCATTGTTTGTTTATGCTATTTATGTACTGGTTAAAAGTCAGGTAGTTTGTCTTTCGTAAGCCATCAGAAACCTACGAATAATTTTGTTTGTGTAGAAAACATATTTTTAATCAAATTATAACACCTTATATGTACTGTATACTTTATATTTGATATTTTTGTAAAAAGTTCATATTTCACTGCTATACGGTCAACTGTTTACTTGTTCACAGACTTTGCTATTCTTGTCTTACCTTTTCCTTCCTCAAATCATATCATTAATGACAAACTATTTTTATATACTCTCTGCAAATGGAGCGATTTGAATTTGACCTAATCTTCATGAGCAGCTCAATGTATTGGAGAGCAATATTGTTTTTCCATTAAATTATCACTATTTATAAATTTAATATATCATTATTAATGATATAACAATGATATATTGAATTCCATTACTAACTATGAGTTTTGTATGTCGGGGACAAGAAGTTTTTCATCAATTTCAGTACTGTTGATATTTTTATTGCCACATTTCTAAAACCTAAAGAAGTGACATGTGAAAATATTTTCTCATAGATACAAATAATCTGTTACCTCCAAGCATTCTTACATCTTCATTATTTACTTAAATTTTGGTTATCTTTTCCTAATTGACTTTTTTTGGTTTTTTTTTCTTGTTAATTGATTTCCTCATGATATACCTTTCTTTTGACATCATTTTTTTCAATGTTCATATAAATTCAAAATTCATGTCTTTATAATATTTGGTGGTTTTATTATATTCGATATTATTTCAAATACAATTTCTCAAATTTTTTTAAATATTCAAACTACAGATTAAAATTGAAATAAAATTTGGTACTTCTGAATGTTTATATACATCCGAATGCAAATAAAATATTTTTAAAAATGGAAAAGTAGTGTATTTCATATAGATAGTACTGTAATTATTAAAATAATCAATATTTTATCAATGTTTGATATGCTGCAATATTGAAAGCTAGGCAGTTGATTGAAAGCATCAGTTACTTAATTAAAAAAAAAAGGAGAGACTTTTGCTACTATCATTTATTTTGCAGTCTCAACACAATATCGTTTTTTTCAATTTCACAATGTACATGCTTAGATTATGGATTATTGCGAGAATCTTACCATTTTATCATTTATTATGCAATCGCACTCTCCATTGAAAATATTAAAAAAAATGTGCTAATTATACATATTAAAATAAACACATTTAATATATAGTTGTAAAATGTATCATTAATCATATTCTATATATACAATAATTTTATAAACATTTTGGCCTTTTATTGCTATTGCTATATACATAGCTGCATTACCCACATCACATATCTCAATAAATTATTCATAATATACATGTTTTCTTTGGATAATACTACTTCTTTGAGTTGATTAAATATCCAAAGACAAACATTTATTTGAATAAAGGTAGAGAAAATCTAGGCAATATTGTTATATTGTAATATATTTATAATACAAGAGTATGAAAAGTATATCATTATCTACTTTTTTACACGAGCTATTCAAGCAAATGATGAGTCATTAGTAAATATAAAATTTTCATGAATCATTTGCCAGCAACACATGTATGTATATTAAAAGCATTGTTACTATACTTCGCTTTCTCTGAATTATTAGGATTTCAAAAAATTGATTGTTTTTTAGTTCAGCTACATTAACAACATTGTATAGTATGTCATTATTATATTTTGTATTCTATACCAAATAATGGTTAATTTGCATCTGGTAATGTGTATCAATACTCACCATTAAAAGTATCTATGTGATTTATAATTTGTATTACAAATGAAAGCCAACTGGTGTGCGAAAAGCTCAGTTCTTTTCTACTAGCTCATCAAAATTAATAAAGATTTTTGAAAAGGTTTTAGCTCATCATAATTTGTCAAACGATGATATAGTCAACGTTTAAATAAATAGTTGTATTAATCACATAGATTGATAAATACTAAAATAATTAATACAGCAAATATCTCATCCATCAAATGATCACCTTTTGTACATATGTCTGTTATTTAAGATTCACAACTCATCACTTACATTAATCACATTTCTCTTCAATATTTTCTTTGTTGGCGGGTTTTATAATGTGTTATTTACAGGAGGTAGCTGCTTAGTAATATTAATAAGTTGAAAATTTATAGATGCTGCCTTATCTCCATTAATATCTTTCAGACACACAAGACTAGCAGCAATAAAATCAACTTTATTAATGAACAAATGTGGTGATATAATCTCAAGTTTTGGATTAATTAACAATATGAACCTTTGATACATTAAATTATAACAGTACTATTGCACTAGCTCAATTCATTGATACTAATATTGTAAATTGGCTTATAATGGGTTTTTTTAGCAGGAGCTACATCTAAAAATGCACAATTAGGGCTACATATTCAATTATTCATTGAGGAAATTTGTGACTATTAAGTCGTCTCAATAAATTCATTAAATAAACTTTTGTTTAACTTTAATTTATGTTGTGTATTATAATATATTTTATATAACTACTGTTCTCTTCCTCATATAATCAATACTTTACTAGTTTTACTGTACATAAATTAATGTATATTCAATCATGTGCTATCATAGATTTTGATCTTATCAACATTAAAATTTTACGGTTCATTTTATTGCTACAATATTTTCATCATCCCATTTTATTAAATATAAATACATTAAGGGAAAAAAGAAATGAAAACTAATAGATTTAAATTAAATTAAACCAGCCAATTTTTCTCCACGCATTAATGATTTTCAAAAACTTTTCTCTAACTCTTATATTTTAGTGAGTGTACCAAGCATTGTTTCATAAATTAAACATGAAAAGTTTAAATGCTATCTATTGACAAGAATGTATTCGATGTTTCTTTATCATTCAGTTTTCATTAATGAGACAATTTTAGCGATTAACCCACATATTCTCTTAGTGTAATTCCCAAAATTGGAATGAAAGAAAATTTATCAAGAAATTGTTTCTGTAAACAGAATTAGTGTCAGTTTAATATTGAGCCAAAATTTTGATAGAATGAAGAAAACTTTTGAAAATATAATTTGTCAATAATTTCATTTTCATTGATATGATATGATTGATGTACCATTTATAAATATATTGAAAAAGTGCATTGTAGAAAACTTTTGATTCTGATTGGAATATAGCAGATCTTTCTTTAACATATTATCATCATATTTTAAATTATCTTTAACTATTTCACATTTGTTCTAAAATATTTTACTATTGTTTCAACTTTACTGTCATTCATTCAAATTGTTATACTTTGTTGTTTTTGAGTTCTAATATTCTTCAGTACTTGTCATTTCTTTGTTTTTTAAATAGTTCATTATTTTCATTTCATCAATACCTTTTCATGGAAGTCTGGACCATTTATTTAATTAAATTTTTTCTCGCGTACTAATTTATTATTTATAAATTCTTTTACAAGATATTGTACAAAACAGTTTTACAATAAAAACTATACCCTTTTAATTAATAATTCGAAAAGTTAAGTTAACATCAAAGTTGTGATGTATTGGTAAGCAATCTTTTTTTCATCATAATGTTACAACTGAATTGCAGCTCTCTTTGTATTATGATAATACAAGTACTATGAAATATGTTTTTCAGTGATGAACAAATAAATTGCAGCTTGT
This sequence comes from Geotrichum geniculatum, assembly GCA_030566045.1. NCBI lineage: Eukaryota > Fungi > Ascomycota > Dipodascomycetes > Dipodascales > Dipodascaceae > Geotrichum > Geotrichum geniculatum. Next base: position 245,183 of record JAJMHM010000020.1, on the reverse strand, counting down.
ACTAAATTGCGATTACTCAAAAGCGCAAAAACTTCACTTAGTTGAAAGTTTAGAGGCTAAAAATCTAAATATTAATATGAAAAACTTTATTGATAAAGGCGGATCGAAGAAAACTTTATAATATTTAAGTAACAATATAATTATTCTTTTCAGTGATTTTTTTGCTCAGCTAAATTTGATGAATTTTTTAATTGGCAATGAATGACCCAGTTTCACAACCCACATCATTTCAATAGGTAAGCACATACTTGTGGGTGTCAAATCCAAAGCAAATGAAGTATGAAAATGAGAGCAGGGTTACCCTAAAAAAGTTTAATTAAATGAATTTGTATTGACACTTTATGTTTCTCCTGATATTATATGCTCTGGCTTTAGGCGTAAACTTATTACCAATTTTAAATAGTATTTTTCATTAATTTTTATAGTAGAATTTAGATGTCTCATATAACTTTGGACTAGTCTAAAATACAAGTCTCATTGTTTGGATAAAGAAAATGAAAACAAAATATGTCAGCTAAGATATTTATCTGAAACAACGGTGCACATAAATATTTAAAAAAGCACTTCAGCTAATGGTTGAACAAATTATTCTAACAAATTATTGAACCAGATTACAAATTTGAATGCATATTAGTTATCAGGGTATATAAATAAATCAAATATATTGTTACATTAATACAACTGGAATAGCTTCAAATTTTGGTTTTTTCTATGCAAGATAAACTTACTACCTCTAAAGCCCATATTCACATACATGCTGTTTCATTCGATATTTTTATTTTTTAGATCAAGTATGGTAGAAAGTGTTTTTAAACCATAACGACAAATCGAAATACATACAATGGGGTTTAACAAAGTGTTTTAAATCTTAATTGAATCAGATTGCGCACCCAAGTATCAGTATAACATCAAGCTATCTTGAGAAAAATATCGTGGGGCACTTGGCCACATCCAACTTATTGTATTTTTTTCATTTCAATTCTTGGTGTGTTTGTAAGAATTAAAATGAATTAATCAGAAAAATTTCTTAAACATATTACACTTGATATTTTCAAATAAACATCTGTTTCAGAGTTTGCCTTAAAATATTGAATCTAAATTTGATCAACTATATGTTGTATACGAGACTCAGTTTTTAACAAATCAGCTGTAGAGACAAATACTCATGTTGAAAGTGAAATTGAATTTTTTGAAAAATATAGTAAACAAATTTTCATTATTAAAATTATTTCTACGGTAATTTAAGTCTGATTCCATCTTGCGGATTTTATAGCGGTGTTTATCAAATTCTTTGTCACTTAAACAATATTTGGAATTTGCAAAAATGAACATGACAAAAGATATAAGAAAAAATATTCAAAAAAAAAACAAATTTGCTAATAAGATAATCATAAATCTCTTGAAAATAGCTTTTCAAAAAACCGTCGATTCACTGTAAGACCTTTAATTAAAATAATTAATGGTTAAACTTAAATCAAATATAAAAATTGGAACATGTAAAAAATTACTATTTGCATAATTCAAATATAGATTAGTTAAACCTTTTTTTGGAGAAGTTTTGTAAAAATATTCATACGCATATTTTTAACTCGCTTTAGTATTCTTACATTTTGAAGTAAAATATTTGCTTTCATAGTTGAGGAAAGACAATTTTACTTGGTGTGAATATGGATGGGTATATTTATTCAAAAATTTCAATAGTACATATCTGAAATTCTGAAATTCTGAAGACTTACAATAGCCAAACACAATAAAAGTAAAATAGTATTATGTACCTTTGCAACTTTTATACAAAAAGCTTTTTGCAAAAGCTGTCAAGTTTTCTGTATATAATCTTGTCAAAATTTTTTGAAAAGGTATAACTTTTGACTAAATGAGTTTTGGAATATGGTAAGATTAATTTCTATACTAATTGCTATAAGCTTTCAGTGATAACCCTAATCAAATTCATATTGATAATTTATTTATTTAGTTCTCACAATTTATTTAGCATTTTTTTACTATATTTATTTATTAAATAAAAGCATAAAGCATTATAATCTTTAGTACACGACATCATTATGGCTTCAAAAACATTTTTAAGCAATTTGCATATATTTGAATTTCGAAATTTCCAGTAGATTTTCAAGTTAATCAATAATTATCAATTCATGAAACATAATAATTTATCGATTAAAAATAATCATAAATTTTTTCAGAATCCATTAATATATATATATATATATATATATTACTCACTTGAGTTAATAATTTTTTGTATTTTTATACTCATTATTGTTCACTGGATATTTTGATATTAATTTGATTTTTAAGTTCAAGTTTTTAAAAATTAGGCTTTTTAATAGTGATTGGTCTGTAACATTCATGATTTTCAAAATTATCATTGTAATTTTTTTATAGATAATATGATTCTAAATTTTGTGTAACTATAGATATCATAGTTATAATCATGGAAATCGATTAGCATTGATATATCAAAAACACGAGCAATCTGTATTCAATAATTACACAAAAAATTGTAAACCCAAAACACAAGAACTTATTATATGGCTAACAAACTACAATATTGTTTCCAATTCCTTTATAAGTTTTCAAATTTTTAAACTTTAATTATGACAAATGAAAAGAGTAAATAAGTATATTTGAACACACTAAGATTTGTAACTGCTAAAAGAAGCAATAGTTGTTAAACCTAACAATTAAAACAGTTTATGGTAAGCTATATATTTTTAAGAAGCTGTCAGATCAGTTATTTATTATGTAGCATGTATTAAACAAATCACTTTTTCGATTAATCTTTTACAGAATTAATAATTTGGTTATAATATAATATAGCTGAATCTCTTCTAGTTTAACAAGATTGAGTTCGGATGCTAAAAAGCTTTTTGATGATTTTTAAGCAATTTTTGGATATTTTACGTGTGATTTCAATGTTTAAAATGTGCCATTACTTTAAAAACAAAATTTTTAATATAAATAAAATAAGAAAATAAAGAAATCGTTACTTGCTAATTAATAATTCTAAAACTTAAAGTAGTAATAATAGTATATTAATCTCAAATTAATAGTGAGAAAACAAATTGAAAGTTAATGATAGTTTAAGGAAATGGAAGTGTACAATAATTCATAGAAATTATGGACATTGATTAACCTCCTTTTTAGTTTAACACTTTTTTAATTCAAATTTTTCAAAAGTTAATTTTATTTCAAATAATGATTAATCTTATGAAAGAATAACAAATATTAGAATGAATTTTTTTTCGTATATTTTGTTTTGGCAAAACCTCTAGAAAAATCAATTTTTTCATCTAACAGCTTTTTTTGAGACTATGCTTCTTGAAATTATGATATAAAACACTTCCTGCAGGATTGCCTATTTATTTTAACTACATATCTTTAATATTAGATGCCCGAAGATTCTACAGATGTTTTTACAACTTACAATATCAAAATCACACGATTTGTTTTGAAAAAATTCTTATATCTCATAACTTTGAACAAACCAACCACATACTGTCAAAAATTTAAGTAACATAATAGTTAATTATATTAATTGCGTAAAAATTGAATTATAACAAAGAACTAAAACTTTTATGAAATAAATGACAAGTCAAACTTTGATTGTAATAATCATTGCAATCAGTTATGACAAGAGAAATATTTTTAACTATGAACAAAAATTTTGAAACTATAGATTTTCAGAAAACTAACTACAAATTCTCAACAAATGTACATGTTTATACCAGAATTCTGGTTGATAAAATTTTCGCATATCAAAAATAATTTAGATGATGGCTTTGCATAACAAATTTATAGTAATCAATGTAGTATTGATATTTTCGTGAATCTACCTATTGTTCATTCTATTCAATGTATGATAATATACAATAAATATTAGTAGATAAATATATGTAGAATATTTAGAAATGGATTGATCATTTATAATAGATGAACTAACAGTAACAATGTTAATATCAATATCATCATTAGTACATATATATGCTTTAGGGTGGGCCCTATTGTATTTATATCATTTATTATATAAATTATATAATAATAAGTTAGATTATCAAAACCGGAAGTATAACATTTCTGTGGCATCACCTCAAATCTATCTTAGTTCCATTTATAAAGTGAAAATTAAAATAATTTTCAAGTTTATTAAAATGCCTGTTTCGTTTTTTGATAGTTTAACATAGGCTCAATTTAGCAAATCTTGCTGTTAATAACATTTTTCCGGTTACATTTGACGTACTTTAATAGCATTGATTAATTGTTATAATTAGTGAACTTTCAATATAAGAACTATTTATTGTATATCTTACAACATCATTTATTCAAGTGTGCATTTAATAAGGAAAATTTCTCGTTGCCTGTAAAATATTTGTTTGGCAAGTTGAGTTTTATTGAAATAGCATTTTCATAGCTTTATATAGCGCTAATATTTTTAACACTTTCATTTTATCACAGTGGAAATTTTAAATTAATTTGTTTTCATCCACTCAAAGTGATTCAATAAATTATCAAAATTTTACAATGATAAGTGTTATCATAGATATTAATGATGAATATATCAGGTTGCTATAATGTCTTATTCAGACCCTTTGTAATAGAGGATTTTAAATTTTCAATTTCATTTTAAATTTTAATCATCAATATTTTTTGAATAATTTATCATTTATGATACCTACTAATTGTTGAGTATATCATTATTTTTAAATAATTTTTTTGTTATTATATTTGGTCTCTGAACTTTTCAAAAAGGTTGGATGCTGAGAGCAGGGTAGTCAAGCTGGTAAGATGAAATTTTGTAACGTATGTAACATGCTGTGTAGGTTGTAGAGTTACACCATCGTTGACAATTTCCAATTGATATACTATAATAAAAATGTATCAATCTGGCTCTAATGCTTTTTGATACATAGCTTCTTGAGAAATTGATTTGTCGGGAAAAGAAAATTCAATTTTTACATATACTATATTTAAAGATATTGAATCGATAAGACCTAAAGCAATCTATAAAATTCAGATAGCAAGACTGGTCGAAAAGAGTCAAGAGAAGATTGAGTTTCAATTGTAAAAAATAAATTTATTGATAACTTTTACTTGGAAATTTAAAAATAAAGGTAAAAATATTCCATTTTTTTGCGTTATTTTCGAGAAAATAAATTTAGGTATATTTAAAATTTTTATTTCATTTATTTTTATTATTTTATCTAAAATAGGTAATTCATTTTTATGATAATTTAAATTATATTTATTATTCAACCTTTTCAATATATTTGAGATTAAAGTTAAAAAGTTATTGAATGAATGTGGAAAAGATCAGTATAAAATGTTTTTATTGTAGATGAAAGTCTTAATACTATTAATGTATTTTTCAAAAAAAAAGAATTGTCTTTTTATTAAACTTTAATCATAATTATTCAAATTGCGTTCTTATAAACTTTGAATTGAAACCTTTTTGAGAATTATTATCTACAGTATCCCTACTTTTGTAAAAGGAGTTAATAATTTTGGCAAAATATTTTAAATTTGGATACAATTACATTGTATCGTTATACCTAATTATCAAAATGTTGTAAATATTTTTGCAGTGTCATATCTGTAGTTTGCTGTCATCTAACAGAGTGAGAATTTTATTTTTATTTAAAATTTAGTATAGATGTTTAAAACTTAATTACATGATTTAATTTTTGTTTTATTTTGGAAAAGTTGAGTTTAGATAGTATATTTCTATGAAAATTTTCAAATTTTTTAATTGTCTTGGTTTGCTTTCGAAAACGTCAGAAAACACATGAAAAGCCACATTGTCACACAAGTCATCTCTCAATCAAATGCAGAGAAAATACCGTTTTGCATTATTTAACAATAAAATGAAGTGAATTGTAATATTTATGAATGGAATCAAATAAGAAACCCTATGTCTTCTTTGTCTTGTCGTGTATCATCTGCTAAAATAAAACCTTCAGTCATATCAGACATAGGGATGCCAAGGGCTTGAACTATTTTTCTATACAAATTTTAGGGCTTGTATGTATTGTATTATTCGCTGTTCTCACTTAATTTTTTTTTCATTTTTTTTCGGAAACTTAGACAATAGAAAGTTGGTAAGATATGGCGGGTTGAAATTCTTTTATTCTCCAAATTTTTGCGAAGCAATTATTGATTCTTGAAATTTAATTATTTCTGAACTTCACAGTGCCAAATATTGAGTTTAAATTTTTGTAGCCTTTTATAAGTGCTCTAACTAAAGATAAAAAAAAGTGTTTTAATTAGTAAACCCTTTGCATTTAAGATTCAACTTGATAACTATGATCGTTATGAGACTACCAATTGCAAACTTACTTATTAGTAATTTTCATAAAATATTTGGTATGCGTCTTTAACGTGTTATTTCAACAAGGCAACTTTTTATCAGAGCTCATGTCAGTGAAATTAGACTGTATATCTCATTCCATCTAATTTTTACCAGTCAGCGCAATACAGTAGATATTGAACAGACTGCATGATATCCATATTTTTAAGATCTATTACTAACACTACCAAAAAGAAGTACAACAACCTAAAAACCAGAGTATCAATAGTAAAATAAATATTTATTTGAATGAATTTGAATATAATCATAATCTATGAGTTATAAAGTGGTTGAAAAGAAAATGTATTCTAAATCATTGAAGATAGGTTAATTTGAGTATTTTTAAAGTATTCAGTAGCTAGAAATTGTCAACTATTATTTTCAAAAACATTTTTTAGATTAGTATGCTCTAGGATTTTTCTTTTCTTCGATTTTTTTGTAGAAACAAAGATATTTGGTTGGCCAAATGGCTAACACCAGAGATTTATAACTACGTCAAATCTAAAGAACTATTTATTTAAGTTCAAGGAATCAAAAATAATTAGGGACGTTGAATTGAGCTCACAATTAGAAGCTTGGAAATGGTATTATATAAGTCAAAAGAACCACGAGTAAATCAACAATTTATAAAATTTGAACATATAAATAGAATTGGATAAAATCTTATTAGATACTATGTTATTTAAATAAACTACTAATTTGGAACTATTATATTATTGAAATATGGGCTATTATTTTCAAAATATTTAATTATCAAGTGAATTATTAAGACACCTCTTATGAAACTGAGTTATTAATTTAAGTCAATACCTGAAGATAAATAGTTGAACGAACGGTAATTGAAACTATTTATTATCAGCTATTAAGTTTTATGAATAGCTTAAGGCTGTGAATAGAAAAATTAGCATATTCAATAAGTAGCTTCTGTGCACAGATCAACTGCTTTGAATATGGTGCGAAAATCAAAATGAGTGAAAAGTTTGGATTATCTTCCAACCAAATATATGTTAGGTAGTGCTAAATAATTATGAAAATTCCAGTTAGAGATTTAAAAATAGAATTTCAAACAGCAATTTTGAACGGCCATCATCTTAGTTGGATTTAGAATAAGGCCAAACACCAAGAAAATTGGAGCTGCAAGTGTAATATCATTAGTAGAACCAGCATTTTTCCTTTCCAATCTTGCCCTTTAATAACAGGCTTCGAAGTTGATGGACTGGGTGTAACCTAGTTCTAGGTCTATTCAAACTATATAAGTAGGTTTGTCATAGTCCTTTGCTTGAGGTGGAACCCTATATATAATTTACCTTTCATTAAGTTTCATTGTTTGATTTATATTTCAAGTATTTTCCTAAAATACAGTCGATAGTTCAAAAAGTGAAAAAAAAATACAATTAAGTAAACAAGAAACCAATTGGCAAAAGATTGATGAATTAAATATTTATTAGAGGATGAACGCCAGGATGCCAATTGCACAAAATAGAACTGTGTGATCCTCGGAGTGAATATTTTTCTTTCTGTAAATTAGTGCTGCTATGGTTCTCGCTTGATGCTAATATACTAGATAGTTGGAACTACTTTATCTTTAAAAATGATATTGTCAAAATAGTTTTTATAAACTGCAGCACTGGCAGAAGAAATGGTGCTGGAAGTTGGTAATAAAAAAGTCAAAGTTGAAATAGTAGATAGCTGCTGTCCTCTGGAATTATATTCTAACCAGTAACCGGAATTTATTAAGTGCTCTTGGGTTAAGAATAAACTGGGAAACTTTTAAAATACTTAAAATGTTGAACTTGATTGTTAGTTGTTTGAAAATTCGATACTGACTTTACTATTTGATTTTCTTGGTTTTCGATAATACAAATATACTTGATATCTGAATACTAGCGCATGCTACAGTTTTTATTTATCAGAAAATTACATTCAGTTTCGAATGAAAATGACCTGAGAAAAGTAGCAGGACTTGATCAAGAAAGGCACCAAGGCTTTACATCTAGCACTGTCCCAGTACTAGTTTGTGGCTTTGATCACTTTTCTCATAAAAAACTGTTAACTAAACTATAAGTATTGAATTGGTAAAAGATCAAGGAAGAATAGAGGTCTCTTTTACTGGAGGAAATCAGCAAATTCTAGTACGTAATCTCAAGATAAACATAATCTCTTAACGCATATTTAGTGACTACAATTTAAAAAGTATATGATAAAAATGTAGATGTTCTCAGGACTAGAAATTTTCATAGCACTAAAGAGAGAACAAATTGAATCAGTTACAATTTTTGATAAAAGTGAGTTCATGAGTACATAGAAAAATGAGAAGAGGTGAAGAAATTATAAAGGTGTTAAAAAAATAGAAAACGAGAAGAGGTGAAGAAATTATAAAGGTGTTTAAAAATGCAAAGTGGTAAATTTGTCAAGATGGTAAATATTTATTCTTTATATTTATTTAAATATAGTTAAAAATATATATCTGTCAGTTATTTTCAAACAATTCTGACTGTAATTGTAAATTTTCTTTTACCATCAAGACAAAACCTTTGAATATAGCTACAAATTGTCTTTTAAAAGGGCAATTTTTAGTATAAAAAAATTGATAATTCAGCTCATGAAATTTATGGAAATAGTGCAAATGAAAATTGATGTGAAATAAAGCTGAAATGATGAAGATGAGAATTATTTTTGAAATATATTTTTACGGTCGAGAACTGGTTGACAAATATGAAATGGTTTTGACCTACTGTTATTGGATATAATTTTGATATACTGTTATTGGATGTAATTTTGATCTACTATTATTGGATATAATTTTGATTAATATTTTTAAACAATTTTATTTCAAGAAAATCATCAGCATTTGTTATTTACTTTGTTTTAGGCTTTGATAAAGCCAGAATAGTGCTTTAGAGCTTCAGCATCAATTTCTTTGATATAACTAGGAATACCACCCAAGTAATTTAGAGCCTCAACCTTCTTACCAGGAATGTTAGCACCCGTGTACCAAGATCTGACCTTGTTGACTAAAGTGGCGGCTTGAAGAGCATTAACATGCTCTCTATACTTTTGCTCAGCGTCATGAGAAGGTTGGAAAGATTTGATTCCCTGGTTATCAGCGTAAACAATGGCATCGGTAATCCAGTTTGCTTGGATTTGAGCACAGGTAGGACCATTGGAAAAGGCAGTAGGACCTTGAGGACCATACATAAAGTACATGTTGGGAAAGTCAGCAGTGGTAACACCTAGATAAGTGAAAACACCATTTTTCCACTTCTCCTTGAGAGTTTGACCCTTGGTACCCTTAACATCAATTTGACAGAGACCACCAGTGACAGCATCAAAACCAGTGGCAAGGACAATAATATCAAACTCCATCTCACCTAGATCCGCAGTGCGAATACCCTTTTCAGTAAACTCGACAATAGGATCTTTCTTGAGATCGACGATATCTACATTAGGTTGATTGTAAACTTCAAAGTACTTTTGCTCTAAACAAGGACGCTTGCCAGCCCAGGTAACAGGAGAGATCTCAGGCGCAAGATACTCAATCAATTCGGGACGAGTCAATCTCTTTAGAACCTTCTTTCTCCAAAAGTCATAAGCCATCTTGTCAGCTTCTTCGTTTGTCCATATGTCGGGGTAGTTGCCGCACCAGAAGTTGAAGCCGCCTTTGGCCCAGCATTCTTCAAATACAGCTTCTCTTTCTTCAGGAGTGGCGTTCAGAGCAGTGTCTTTTCTGGGGCCGAACTCAAAGCCACCGTTGGAGACGATGAGAGTGTTTTCAAAGACCTTATCGTAAGTGGGTTTTCTGCTATTTTCAAACTCAACATTGGTTTCTCGTTGCCTCATGGGAATGGCCAAGTTAGGAGTTCTTTGGAGGACAGTAAGGCTCTTGACGATAGGGCCGACTTCTTGAATGACTTGGACTCCGCTGGCACCAGTTCCAACGACGGCGACCCTCTTGTCTTTCATGTCAATTTGTTCGAGAGGCCAGTCGGCGGTATGGTGCATGATGCCCTTAAACTTGTCGAGGCCCTTGAACTCGGGGATATAGAGCTTGGAGGCGAAACCAGTGCACAGGATGAGATGCTTAGCAGAGAAGGTTCCGGCGCCCTCGCCGGTGGTGGTGACGGTCCATCTGCCTGAGGACTCGTCAAAATTGGCGGATGTGACCCAGGTGTTGAAGCTATAGTGTTGCGAGATGTTTAGTTTTTTCTCGACGTGAGAAAAGTATCTTTGGATTTCTTTCCAGTCAGGGAATCGGGTGTCAAAGTTGAAATCTTCGTAGCATTCTTTGATCCAGAGCTGGTAAACGGGGACGTCCGAGTCGACACGAGCACCGGGATAGACGTTTTGTCTCCAGACACCGCCCAGGCCGGCGTATCTTTCAAAGCCCTTGACCGAGTAGCCAAGTTGTCTGAGTTTCCAGATTTGGTAAATTCCGCCAAAGCCGCCGCCGACGACGATAGCATCAAAGTTAGATGTAGACATTAGAACAGAGAGTAGATTTAGAAGGTTTGAAGAATGGTGATGGAGGATAAGATGAGGAGGATTCAAGGTATTTATAAAGTTTTGAAAGCTGCATAATGAACAAGGCCTGAGAAGTAGAAATAGTGAGCCGGAGAGTTTAGAGGTTAAAGATTAGAATTTAATAAATGGATATTGGGTTGGATGTAGGTTGATTTTGGGCTGTAGTTTGAATTGTAGGTTGAGGTTGAAGTTGAATTGTAGGTTGAATTGTAGGTTGATTGTAGGTTGAACTGTAGGTTGATTGTAGGTTGAACTGTAGGTTGATTGTAGGTTGAACTGTAGGTTGATTGTAGATTGAACTGTAGGTTGAAATATAGGTCGATTGTAGGTTGAAATATAGGTTGAACTGTAGGTCGATTGTAGGTTGAAATATAGGTCGATTGTAGGTTGAAATATAGGTTGAACTGTAGGTCGATTGTAGGTTGAAATATAGGTCGATTGTAGGTTGAAATATAGGTTGAAATATAGGTTGGATATAGCTAAATCCTGATCCCTATAAATTCATGAACCGAAGAAACGATCTTGATCCGTCAGATTAAGCCTTATCGAAAACAGTATGGCGTTTAATTAAGCATTACAGTTTAATTGTAGATGGGTCTCCATCCTCCACCTCTCAGCCTTTTACCCCACAAAGTAATCACAACTAAATGAATGTGTCAGTAATCATTAATAAAATCATTTGTCTTGTTGTGTTCGTTAGTATTCAGGTACATGTGCGACTATTAGGTACGTTGAACTGTTGGAACCTTAATTTCGATCTTGCATGATAGCATTTCAAGGTACCCCGCAATTTTTCGACCAACTATCAATGCCCTAGTTCGTTCTATCTGTCATTACATTCACAAAAGCCCATCTTCCCCTTCGTCCTTCTGCAAATTCTTACTCAAGTCGTCAACCGAAATTTAGTCATGTGACATTGTCTGAGTAGGCTTAGAAAAGGGGAGTTGAAGAGTTCTTCGCCTGGAGCAGCGAGTTTCTGGTTTGTGAGAGCAGGTCAGAAGGCTTGAACCCCTTTAAATTCATGAGCCTTAACGGCACTTTTAAAGTCGTGAGCCGCCATGGCGAAAGTCGAGAGCCTTTAAGGCAATTATGCCACAAGTTTTATCAATTTTGGCGATAAGAGGAGATATATGATGGACTGAAATCTGATTGAAAGTTATTAATTCAGACCGGAATATACCGTGAATTTGAGTCTGATTCTGAGATTTATCCCGAACCTGATCCAGAACCTGATCCCGAACCTGACCGCAAATCCAACTTTTTTAGGATACCTAATTGGGTAACATAAATCACAAGTTCACTCTTACTATCAAGAAATGTTCATACTACTTGAATACTTCAAACACCTACTCATATTCATGACGCTTTTCAGCAACACCTACTAACATTCATGACGCTTTTCAGCAACACCTACTCACATATTCATGACCTTTTTCAGCGTATATGTTAACAAAATGGTCATGGTCACTGTCAATATGGAATATTGACAAATTAAATAAGCTGCCAAACAATCCATCTCCTTTGAATCGGTGTTGTCGGGCTTGAATATAGCTGTCAAGTATACTTGGCTTGTGGCAGTTGGAACTCCGCTTGATATTATCATAACAAACATTGCCATGCTGTTTTCAGCTGATATCCAGCCCAATTCTCTCATCTTCAACGACCATGCAATGCCAATAATAGGCAAAACTATCAGCTTCAGCACTGTCATCAGCACTACGCTTCGCCAAAAGCCAGCTGGAAGCTTGTTGATGCTTAATCTTGCAAGCGTAGCTCCAAGCATGGCGAGGCCAAATGGTACTGCTGCGTTTCCCACAAATGACGTGAAATCCATAACAAAGCCCAACACTGGTCCTCCGTCTGGTGCTTGCGGGCTGTTGCCGACAAATCCTCGACGAATCTCTGGAACCATTGTAAAGACAATAGCTACTAGCAGTGAAGCGCTTGGAGGTTTGGCAAAGTTACCGACTATATGCCAAACAATTCTGCGAACCATTTTTTGTGATTTTGCAGGAATCTCTTCAGGATTCAATTGAGTTTTGTTCATTTCAGTTCTATCGTTTTTAGTTTTATCGTTCTCAGTTCTATCGTTCTCAGGTCCATCATTTTTAGTTCTATCGTTCTTAGTTATATCAGTAGCCTTTTCGTTCTCAGCAGCCTTTTCGTTCTCAATAGCCTTTTCATTCTCAATAGTTTTTTCATTCTCAATAGCTTTTTCGTTCTCAATAGCCTTTTCGTTCTCAGTTGACAGTTTAGCAGTTCTCTCTATACCACTAGCTATTCCATCCATGCCAATTGATATTTTATCTATACCAGTAGCTATGCCAGTTTCCATTTCACTAGCCAATTCTTTCGGCTTTCGCAAGTGCTCTTCTCTCCTTATCAAACTGAATAACTTTGCATGATATACACGATCAGGATCATAAACTCCTGTCTCCATGTCTCTTGCCTTCCTTCTAAAATCGTTCTGAATCAACCTGAATGCTCCCAAGTTGAACATTGTAAATATAAACACTGTCAAAAAGATGATACAGTATGCAATTCCCTTTGTAGTTTCTTCTGTAGTAAACAATACACCCGTTGAAAGCGTAGCGATATATGCAATGGGCAAATCTCCAGCGTTGGAAAAACTCCCTGCTACTAGCAAACCGCCATACCAATACTTGGGATTGGGCGTGAGCAGCAAAGTCAAGAGACTGAATCCAAAGCCAATACCTTGATATAATGCTGCCGTCAATAGCATGACTCCAATCGTTTTCAAGTCACTGGCATCCAGAGCAGTGACGACTTTATTGAAAATCAGGCATGGTATGAGATAGTTGATGATGATTGTTGATATGTTTTGGCAAGTTGAGACTGTCAAAATATTTTGCTTAGCTAGCAGAAAGCCCAAGCCGGTATTCAAGAAGATCTTGATCAACGGTTTTATTGCAATATAGATTGCATCGCCCACGCTGAGTGTCATTCGGTATTCTAAAAGTTGTTTAGAAGTAAAAAAAAATCTAATGGGGAGTTATATATTCTAGTCAACGTTGCGACCTTTGCGAGTTTGTTTTATCTTTAACGTCTCGACCTTTGCAAGTTTATTCGCAGTATTCAGTTTATTCCAGTTTATTCGCATTATTCAGTTTATTCGCAGTATTCATAAGTTTATTCATAAGTTTATTCATTAGATTATTCGCAGTTTATTCATTATCCGCAGTTTATTCGCAACTCGCAACCGTTACATTAACGTCGCCAACAAAGTTTTACTCTCCATCAAATACCTATTAGCAGCGGTATCAGCACTATGGAACAGCTCGTAGAAATCATTACAAGATTTACAAATAAGAATCTAAATCGTTAGTCAGCTTCATAAACACACTGAATATACTCACGCCTTGCTTCTGATCAATCAAGATATCTATCGTTTTGCTCTCAATCAAGCGCTTTATTTCAGTCTCGAGCTCTGGTATTGTCATTTCAAACGCAGAAGCAATATCTGCAATTTTCACGGTGCTGTAGACGGAAAGATACTGAAGTAAACATCGAATACGGATTCTCTCATATATCGCATCGTATATCTCGAATAAAATGGCATCCAGATAGTAGTCCGTTTTGTATCGATCCAGCTGCTGAAAAAGCTCGGAGAACTTGGAATTGAGTAACAGCGATATCAGCTCGCTCAAGTTCTGGCTCGACTCTTCCTTCAAAGTGAAAAAGTCTGGATCGCTCTGGCTCAAGTATGTCAACTCAGCTCTACTGAACGTCGCCAGGGCCCCCAGCGTAATGTACGTAGCCATGTCTTCAGCAAGAACAAAGTCAGTTCCATGCTCAACAACCATACTAGGCAGCATGTTCAGCAAGACACAGACACCATGGCGGAGGTTTCCAATTTTAAAATGTGCCAGTCCTGATATGATCCCGAGCTTGGTCGCCACTGCTGTTTCCTGGAAGACGCCATCAGCGTTGGTGATCTGGGGAAGCACCTTATCTGAGTAGCTTTTGGCAGTGGTGAAACGGCCTGAAAAATAAGTTATCAGCGCGAGCCGGTATGACATGTCTGTTCCAAGGCCTTGATACGTGAGGACTTCACGCTGCTGAGCCATATAAGACTGGGCTTCATTGAAGTCGCCCATTTCAAAGGACAGATCCGCGAGCTGCTCATAAAACTTTGCCATACTCGACGCATATACTTTAGCTGAAGCGTCGTTCAGTTCCGAACACAAGTGCCCTTTCAAAACCATATTCTCGCGTTCTCGCTCGTCAATCCAGCCGTCGTCAACTGGACCCTGCGTGTCCAACGACGACAGCATCTTCACCACTCTTTTGGCCGTATAAGTGTCCTTTGAACCGGCCTTTAAATGCGCGTACAGGAGCTTCAGCGCCGAAACCTGTAGCTTGGTGCTGTGCTTGATGATATGAACGAGCCGATATGTTTTGCCATGACCAGTGTACTTTCGGATCTTTCTCTCGATATCTACTACAGGAAGATCTTGAACAAATTAGCAGTACAGTAAGTTGCCAATTGGTATCTACCCACCATGTATATCCCCAGGGAGTTTCGATGGGATATCGATTATGAAGGGCTCTCGTTCCATTGCTGAGTGTAGTGCAAGAGTAGACGTGGGTTCATGATGGACAGATTAGTTAAAGTCACGTGGAATGGGTAAGGAAGAGGAATAGGAAGGGAATAGGGTAAGGGAATAGAAAAGGGAACAGGGTAAGGAAATAGGAAAGGGAACAAGGTAAGGAAACAGGAAAGGGAACAGGGTAAGGAAACAGGAAAACAGGTAAATCAGGAAATCAGAGAACAGGGTAAATCAGAATGTCACATGAAATCAAATAGGGTAAACAGAAAAACAGGGTAAATCAGAATGTCACATGAAATCAAACAGAAAAACAGAAAAACAGGGTAAATCAGAAAATCAGAAAAAATGTCACATGAAAAGACAGGGTAAATCATAAGAATAACCCTAATTAATAACTGAAAAGCCCTAAATGGGAGTTTTTTTGAAAAAGTATAAATATCGCCAAAATCCTCCTTCCTTCTTCTTTTTTTTTTTTTTTTCTGTAAGCGACGTACTTCATAGGATCATTTCTATAGGTCACGTCCTCATCACTCTTTTATTAAAGAGCAATCTATATCAACTTGGTTGATGAGGCAGTTTCCCTGCACACCCTAGAGTGAGAATTTTATATGGTTGTTTGGATTTCAGCCTCGCGTTGATTCCAATTCATGTTCTGCCTTCTTTCTTGACTGATTGTAGGGTGCGATGATCTCGACCCTTTACATGTACTTTTTCGGAAGGGGTGTATTGGGTGGGTGTGTATGGTAGTCTGACAAGTTTTAGATTTTGTATTGAAGTAATTCAATTATAATATTAAAATCAACTAAATTATTTAAAATATTTTGCATATTCCTTTATTTCATCTCATCCTTCATATCTCTCACCTCATTCCAAACTCCTGCTCAAGAACTCTCCCAAACTTCTCCAACCCAATCACCAACTTATCCTCTGGAACAGACGCAAAAGTACCCCGGAAATACATGAAATTGTCTCCATGTCCCTCCTTCATGTAAAACCAGTGTCCCGGTATAACCAACACTCCCTGCTGGATCCCAACCTCATGAATATGAAGCTCAAGCTCCTCAGGATCCGAATTGAATCGCGTCGTAAACAAAGGATGCTTCGAAGCATCACACTTGATCCAAAAAAACATGCCAGCAGTAGGAGGAACCCACTCCGCAATCTCCTTGGGCACAAACTTCTCAACAGCATCAAGCGCAACGTTCCGCTTATGAGTATACACTTTGCGCAGCTCTATAAGCCATTGAATGTATCCGTCCTGGCCCCAGCGCTGCAAAAGCCCGTTCATTATCGTCTGTGAAAACCCGCACGCTATCTGAATCGTGACATCGTGCTGATACAAATACCTCTGGGCCAGTCCCTTCTGAACGACAATCCAGCCCAGCCGTGTCCCGGGCGCAAACACCTTGGAAAACGAGTCCAGCCGTACGACCCGACCGTCAGTGTCGAGAGATATGTACGACGGTACCAGCGACTTTAAAAACTCGTCCTTGTGCAGCGGTTTGTTTTCGTCGCGTGTGCCGGAGTACCGGTCCATTTGCAAGAAGTAGTACGGTTCGTCTTCGACAATGATGAAATCGTACTTCTGGGCCAGTTTGTACACTTTTTGACGGCGCTCGGCTGAGAGCGTGGCTCCGGTGGGGTTGTGGCCCGACGGTATCGTGTAGAGGATGCTGGGGCGCTTGCCGACCCAGTTTTTGAGCAGCTCGTCCAGGGCCTCGGGCACTATGCCTTCGAGGTCGACTTGGACGGGGGCGATTGAGAGGCCCTGAGCTTTGGCGGCCGATGCTGCTGATGCAAACGTGAACTGCTCGGCCAGAATTGTGTCTCCTCTTTGCGCGAAGGTTCTCATAGTTGCGTCCCAGGCCTGCGTGTTGCCAACGGTGAGGATTATGTCCCAGTCGTCGTACTTGGGCGAGTGGAACAGCTGCGTGTGCTCTTTGATGAACCCGTTGAGGTCGGGATGGCCATACGAAGCTCCGTACTGGAGCGCGACTGACAGCGAAATGTCCTTTTCGTGCTCGAGCTCTTCTTTGTAGAGTTTGAAGTGCAATTGGTCTTTTTCGTCCTGCGGGATCGTGTTGATTCCGTGCGCAAATGGAGGAGCAAGTGAGTCTACTTGGATTCCGTTGAATGGGAACAGTTGGTAGAGTGGAAGTCCTCCGCCCAAGGACACGAGATTTGGATCGCCATAGTATTTCAGTACTTTTTTCATTTGTTCAGCAGTACGAGAAGTTGCTTCTTCTGAGAGATGGTGGGATAAATCTAGAGCTGGCATTTGTGTTTCTCGTGAAATTGAACTGGATTCTGGACTGGACTGTGAGTTGGGTTCTGAAATGGATTCTCGTGAACTGATTAAAATGGTTTTTTGTGAATTTCTTAAAATGGCTTTTTGTAACCGCTTTCTTAAACTGCTTTCTTAAACTGCTTTCTTAAACTGCTTTCTGATTTCAAAATCTCTTCTATCTCAAGTTTCTTATGAAATTAAATTGGCTCCTGTTAACTATTTCTTGCTGAAGATTGTTTATATAAAATGTTGGACTGGAACTGCTCGTCCTTTTATATTAATCTATAATGATTCATTCTTCTCTCCCTAAACTTACCCGAATGATTCATTCGGTGATTCATCTTTGCCGTCTCTAGATCCCTTCGCAGTTTCTTCACAATCTTTCCTCATTCTCTCTCCAATCAACTCCAATCAACTCCAATCAACTCCAATCCACTCAACTCCACTCAACTCCAGCCAATTCCTGTCAAATGTTCCCGTCAACTCTTGTTAATCGTCTAATCACGTGACCTGAAAATTTTCTGAAGAGAATTCTAGGGACTCAAGTTTCTTTCATTTAGCATCGCTATAAGAATGACAGAGCTGATTGACGAGACTCAGTTTGAGAAGATCACGGAAGGGAAGGCGTCGATATTGTTTCCCAAGGGAAATGAAGTCTTTTATAATCCGATTCAACAGTTTAACCGAGATATTAGTGTTTTGGGGATCAAGGCCTGGACCGAGATATATGAGAGCGAGAAAGCTGCAAAGAAGCGAAGGAAGCAGACGGACAACAAGTCCAAGAAGTTTACAAAAGTGTCAGAGGAGTTGAGAGTTGAGTCTGACAATTCAGAAGGGTTGAAGGTTGAGGAAGATGTTGACAATTCAAGAGCTGTTGGCGAAGCTGTTGGCGAAGCTGCCGACGAAGCTGTCAAGGAAGCTGCCGATGAAGCTATCGAGGAAGCCGCCGACGAAGCTATCGAGGAAGCCGCCGACGAAGCTGCCGACGAAGCTATAGACAAGTCAACTGAATCTCTCAAGTTTGAATCTCTCAAATCAAAAACTGAATCTCTCGAATTGAATTCACCTAGATACATTGAAATCATTGAAGCTCTATCTGCTTCTGGATTGCGCGCTATTCGTTATGGACTCGAGATACCAAAGATCAAAACAGTGATAGCTAACGATTTCTCTGCTTCAGCTGTCGAGTCCATCAACCGCAACTCGAAATTCTGTGGATCAGAGAATGTCGTGAAGCCAAACCAAGGAGATGCTACCATTTTGATGCATCAACATAAGCTCAAGCCAGTTCATGTAGTAGATTTGGATCCTTATGGCTCTGCAACTCCCTTCATGGACTCAGCTGTCCAGTGCATAAGAGACGGTGGACTTTTGCTCGTTACTTGCACAGATCTAGGAGTGCTGGCTGGAAACGGGTATCCTGAAAAGTGCTTTTCGCAGTACGGAGGCCAAACTCTTCATTCAGATGCAAGCCATGAGTCTGCTCTCAGGCTCGTTCTCAACATGGTGGCTTCAACGGCTGCCAAATATGGCAGATCAATCGAGCCCATGCTGAGTCTGTCCATTGACTTTTATGTTCGACTGTTTATTCGAATCACCACGTCTCCCATTAAAGTGAAGAGCAATGCTTCGCAAACCATGGTGGTTTATGGATGCACCGGCTGCGGAGCATATACACCTCAGAGGCTCGGAAAAGCTACTGAAAAGAACAATCAACAAAAGTATGGATATGCAAAGGGCCCTACTGTAGGTGAGCGATGCCCTCAGTGCAACTTCACCCATATCATCGCAGGTCCCATGTGGGCAGGTCCAATTCACAATCATGAATTCATTTCGAAAATGCTCGAATTGCATTCTAAACAGGACCCCAATGTGTACAAGACTCTCTCGCGAATTGAGGGCATGCTTACACAAGCTCAAGACGAACTTTTGGACGTTCCGTTTTACTTTTCTTCTCAGAATCTTGCTTCGATAGTTCGAACTTCGTCTCCACCGCAAAAGAAGTTTGTTTCGGCCTTGTGCAATGCTGGGTACAGAGTCTCGTCTACCCATGCGCTGCCTGGCGGTATCAAGACAGATGCACCGTTCAGTTTTGTGTGGGATGTCTTTAGAAAGTGGATTCAAGAGTCTCATCAAGGCGAGTTATCTAAAAAGTTGAAGCCGGCTTCGCCAGGCACCTTTATTTTACAGAGACTCGAGCCGGAAAGCGAGGTATCTTTTGAAGATCATCCTCGGGCATTAGAATTGGAGAAGGTCAGAAAGTCCAAGGTGGTTCGATATCAAACGAATCCAACCAAGAACTGGGGACCTAAAGCAAAGGCTGCTAAAAACTAAATTTATAGAGAATATATTGGTTTACTAGTTGGAGGCTGGAGAAGGCTGGAGGAGTTTAGAAGATTCATAGATTGCTAAAACAGACTGAATCTTCCAGAGATTCATAGATCATGGAACAAAGATCATGGAACAAGATCATGGAACAAGATCATGGAACAAGATCATGGAACAAAGATCAAGATCAAAGACCATGGAACAAAGATCAGAGACCAGACCTCAGACCAGACCTTAGGCCAGTCCTCAGACCAGACCTTAGGCCAGTCCTCAGACCAGACCACAGACCAGAACAAACACCTTAGACCAAACACAAACCACCATAGTCCACCATAGATCCATAGATCCATTTAACTCCAATACAAACGCCGAAACCAATAAAAACTCTCATATATCAAATTAAGTTCAATGCTTACTTGCTGAGGTAAGTAACTGTCCTACAAATAAGACGCTCTGGGAAGATTCCTTCCTATTCACCACATCCAACGGCTCAACTCATCATGACCAACGAAAACTCTGGAATCAATGTCGCCTTTGTATGCCTAGGAAACATGTATGTATCTCGACTACAAACAACAGCGTTTAAACTAACAATGCGTCTCTAGCTGTCGCTCCCCCATGGCTGAGTGAGTTACCCATATAACCTCTTTGACATGTACTAACTCTGTGCACTGACAGAGCCATTTTCAAACACTCCGTGAAGGAACTAAACGCCCAAGACAAATTCAATATCATTGACTCTTTTGGTACCTCTGGCTTCCATTGCGGTTCCAGCCCAGATAGAAGATCGGTTGAAGCGTGCAAGAAGAACAACGTTCCCATTGACCATCATGCACAAAGAATAGTGAGTACAAACTCAATTTGTGATCTGTGCTAACGTTCTTCAGGGACCTAAAGAATTTGACACTTTCGACTACATTTTGGCCATGGTGAGCTCTGCCCAGAAAACTTGGTTGATTTATGCTAACCGCTCAGGATCGTGATAACTTTGAAAACCTCGAGTACATTCGCCCTAAAGGCTCTAAAGCTAAAGGTATTGTTATATATTGCACTCAAAACTCTCAAACTAACTTGTTAGTTATGCTCTTTGGCGAATTCAGACAAGATGACAAGTTTAAAAAGATTGTTGATGATCCATACTATGGTGGAAGAGATGGATTCAATGTAAACTTTGAACAGTTGACTCACTTTTCAACAGTTTTCATCAACAAGATCCTAAATGGTGAACAAATTCAATAATGTACTTGACAAGTGGTAAGCCAATTCAATAATGTACTCTCGATTCTAAGTGAACCAATTCAATAATGTACTCTCGATTCTAAGTGAACCAATTCAATAATGTACTCCTAAATGAACAAATTAATGTACTTGACTAGTTTTGATCCTAAATGTTAAACAAATTCAATAATGTACTTAACATTGTTTAAACAAGTTATTTTTTTTATTAAAAGACTCCTCCATTTATCAACTATTTTTTTTTTTTTCATTTTTTTTCACCGTTTTACTTTCTAAGCTCTTCATCCTCCAAAAATTGGTATTCAAATTTGAAGTTTGATTTTCTTCTTTGTAACCAGGAACCTTCAAAGTCAAAATATCTATACGAGCCTTGCTCATACTCTGAAGTAATGATTTTCGGCTCCTCATGTCTTTGAAACCACGTTAAAAATCTCTTATTATATCTCCAACTTCTTGATTTCAGCTCCTTGGCTGCTAATAGCTGTTGGTAAGTTCCCTGGCGATAATAGAAAATGTAAAACAGCGTATCAATATCCATCTTTGAAAGAATATCAGAAGTATTCAACAGAGCTAAAGGCTCTTGAGGATAGTAGGCCGGAGTTGGGAATGGAGTAGTTGGCTGGTAAAAAGAAGAAGGCTTGTTTGATAAGAAAGTGTCCGGACAGTTGATAAATGAACTCTCTAACATTTTTGAAATTGAAGCTATCGGTGGAGGAGCACCGATCCGATTTTTGGCAGCTTCAAAAGATCCGATGAGATCTTGAACTCCCGGTGGGAGATTCAATGTTCTAGAAAGATGATTTTCCTTGTTGGCGCTGGGCTGTTGTTGTGGCTGCTGGTGTTGTTGTTGTTGTAGTTGAGTATCCGACGAGCTTTTGGAAGCTGAAGATGCTGATTTACCAGCAGACGCAGTCTGTTGTGCCTTGGGATCATTGGAAGTCAGTGTGTTGTTGACAGTCTTCTGTGCTAATCCCGGCGGTAAGTTATTGTTATTAATGGTTTGTGTTTGTTGTGCTATCGATTCCGATTGAGTTGATGATGGACCAGCAGCAGCAGCAGATGCGTATTTTAAATCGGACCGAGTTGGCGGTGGCACCGGTTTCAACCCCGATATCACTGTAGAATTTAAGCCAGAGTGACTGCTCACCGGTGAAGTGTTTGCAACGGATGTCAGAGAAGCTTTCCTTGAAGTGGGAGCTGAGGGAGTTGCAGTGGCAGGGCCAGAGGAGGTTGCGGCGAACACGGGAGTTGAAGATGTCACAGAAGCCGAATCTTTGAAAGAACCAGACTCTGATGCTAAATCTTCGAGCGAGTAAGAAGGCGTATCATCACGGCCTAGGCTTTCACCATCGTTTTCTTCTTCATAGTCCAAGTTAAGTTCGTCATAGATTTCTTCATCTTCAGCAAAGTCCACGTCCTGGTTAGACTCAACATAATATCGAATATCATCCTGAATGTTATTGATGGCTTCTGGAGGGATATCTCCATTTTCGAGTTTTCTGAGAATGATTTCGAGCCGGTCGATATGCCATTTATGTCGTTCCAGGGCATCTTCGATTTCAGACAGACGTTCTTGTTTCGAGGAGTCTTTCCGACTTTTCTTTGCTTGTAGAGTTTCTTGTTCTGCTTCCAGAGCTTCTACCTGGTGTTCTAGTTCTTCGAGCATGTTGGAGACGAACCCGCTTGTTTCTACTTTTTCCTTTTCTTTTGGATCTAATTTTAACGAGTTGGTGAGGCCTTCTTTGCTATACGCTTTCGTTTTCATTTCCTTTTCGCAGGCTTTGAATCGCTCCATTTCAGTTTCAATCAGTTTTCGCTGTTCCATCAGTTGTTTTTTATCCTTGATTTCATTGCTTCCAATCCAGGTTTTTATCTGGTCTCGCAGCCTCTGTAGCTTTTTGATTTCTCGTTTTAAATCAGACTCCAGTTTTTCTTTCTGGGAGTGGTTGCTAGTCGACTGGACTTTTTCGTAGATGGTGTCAAAGGTGGTGACACCTTCTGCCACCCGTTTGAACACACGGTCCATTTCTCTATAGATGAGTTAGTAGGGGGATGATGGAGGGATGGAGGGATGGAGGAAATAGAAAGCAGAAAACCAGATGAATCAGGACTCTCAGAGTTGAGCTAGAGTTGGAGTACAGAGTTGAGCTAGAGTTGAGCTGGAGTACAGAGTTGAGCTAGAGTTGAGCTAGAGTTGAAGCGTCAAAACTGAACAACAGCACTCCAGCTCAACTCCAGTTAGAGTCTGTTTTCAGCTCCAGCTCAACTCCAGTTAGAGTCTGTTTTCAACTCCAGCTCAACTCCAGTTAGAGCCTGTTTTCAACTCCAGCTCAGCTCCAGTTAGAGCCTGTTTTCAAGTTAAAGCCTGTTTTAACTCCAGTTGAAACCTGTTTTCAACTCCAGCTCAACTCCAGTTTGAGTCTTTAACCCAGAACACCAGAATAAACAATGAGACCTAGAAGACACCAGATTCCTAACGAACCAGATTCAAACAAAAACAAGCAAAGAAGCCCGATTTTTCATGGATTTCCTGATTTTTTTGATTTTTGCAATTTTTTTTTCATCCATCCATATATAGACAGGATTTAGTGCTGAGATTTGGCCCTAAAGAAGCTATACATACTGTTGTAGTTTTCGCTGTGCCATAATGGAATCGCTGCTGATGGATGGCTAGATGTTGGTACAATGTATGGCCAGTAGGAAGAAGAAGAGGCACCTGGTTGGTGAAGGTGGTTATTTCGGAGGAAAAGAAGTTTTGGTGAGCGTTGAAAAGTAAAAGAAACCAGCTGGAAGCAAGAAACATTTTTGGAAACGCCAGTAGCAGCAGTGTCGGTAGTAAGCCGAGTCACGTGATTGGTGATGTAATTTTGGTATTTAGGTTGTTGGGGCAACATGAGGGCGAGAGGTAGTGGAGGGTGGAAGGTGGTAGAGAAGAGGATGGAGGTAGAGGAAGAGGTAGAGGATGGGGGAGGGTGAGAGGTAGATTGAGAGATGATGATTTATAGTAGAGGATGGAAGTTGATCTAGATGAGAATTGGAGGTTTATTATGTTGAAATGTTATTGGAATGTTAGGTTGATACTGGAATGTTAAGATATTGGAATGTATAATGAATGTTGATAATGGTTTTATAATGAATGTTGATAATGGTTTTATAATGAATGTTGATAATGGTTTTATATTGAATATATATTGACTTTATATTGAATGTATATTGACTTTATATAGAATATTTACTATCTAGGTATTAACGAAAACAAGAAGGTTTAGATGGTTGATAATAATACTGGAAGAGTAAACTTGTAATTCTTAAGGGAATAAAGATTTGGTTAAGGGAATAAAGATTTGGTCGAGTTTTCATTTTGTTTATTATAATTAGTTTTATTTCAGTTATTTTTATTTTGGTTATTAGTTTTATTTTAGTTATTAGTTTTATTTCAGTTTATTATTAATTTTATTTCAGTTTATTATATTTAATTTTATTTCAGTTATTTATAATTAATTTTATTTCAGTTTATTATTTTAGTAATTTGATTTGATATAGGATCTAATGGATCTATTTTAATAGATTTAGTAGATTATTTTAATGGATTTAGTAAATTATTTTAATGGATTTAGTAAATTATCTTAATGGATTTAGCAAATTATTTTAATGGATTTACAATCTAGTTAATCTAATGAGATCTTTAGAATAGTGAGATCTAGTGATTCTAGAATAATCAGATTTTAGTGATTCTAATCAGATCTAAGTAATTCAGATCTAAATAGATCTCAATAAGTTAATATCTGAATCTATTTTAATCTACTCTAATCTACTCTAATAAATCTAATTCCATCTCATTCTAAATCATTTTCATTGTATTCCTTTAATCTTATTTAAACACCCCAATATGGAAATTACAAATTGATCGCGATTTCACTGAGTTTAACATGACAGCTGAAAATTTATTTGGAACCAGTTTGAAACACAATAGAATCTTGGTGGTTCCAATATCCAAGACAAATCTATTCTAGATTCCAACGTATCATTTGAGACCTGTTCATGACTTTTCAACTTTCCAACAGCCAAACAGCCAAACAGCCAACCCAACCCAACCCAACTTCAACCACCCAACCCATTTCCCAACCCAACCCATTTTTCAACCCAACCTCACCCAACCTCACCCAAGCCATCCAACCCATCTCACCCAACTGCCGCTCCATCTCCTCCATCCCAACCCATCCCTTACTCCCTACGAACCTAAACCCCAACCCTGACTCATGTCCTAGACATTGTACAGCCAAAATTGTTTCAGGCTTTCCATTTATTGCCCCTTTTTATATCGGACTTTTCTTTCTCGTACCTTCAACATTTTTGCTGACTTTTTGCCGTTCGTTTAAACCTCCAACTATTCGCATCCTAATACCCTCCTTCTTTCAGTGTCGTTTTCAGAGTCTTTAGCGTCTTAAGCGTCATAGTTTTTAGCATCCAACCTCCTCCGAACTCAGCAACCTCCGACCTCAGCTCCGAACTCAGCTTCAACCTCCAAGCTCAGCTTCAACCTCAGCTTCAACCTCAGCTTCAACCTCAGCAACCTCCAACCTCAGCTCCAACCTCCAACCTCAGCTCCAACCTCCAACCTTTGACCTCAGTTTACCACCCTGCATTTCCTTCATCACTATGCACTTAAAAAGAGATTGTATAACTTGCCCAAACACTGTTCTCACTTGCCCAACTTGCCCAAGTGGTGAACAGTGCCAAATGATGCTACAAACTTGCGATACTTGTGCAACCTACGTTTGTACTAAAATATCTTCTTCAGTAAACGGAAACGGAAACTCTCCAGGCTCGAAATCCAATAGCGGGGCTATTGCTGGCGGTGTCGTGGGCGGTCTTGTCGTCGTCGCCATCATTGGCCTACTCGCCTGGTGGAAATGGTGGTACAAACCACGAAAAGATGAACAAAAACGTCAACAGCTCGAAGAAGAAGAACGAGAAAACGAAAAGATCCGAGGTGCTGCTATGCACCGCTCTTCGTCTGAAAGCTTGAACTCAGCGTCTCCCTCAGAATACGGAAGAGCTTCAAACGTTATCCCTATAGCCTATATCCCCGGCGTCACCACTCGAGCAGTAACAGCTACTTCTACTGGTAACCTCGACTCTCAAAGCCGCGTCTCGATAGCTACTGCCAACTATAGAGGTTCAACAGCTGTCATTTCCTCCGCCATGATGACCGCCATTCAAGCTCGGCCCAACCTCGTAGACATTTCTACAAAAACAAAAGCAAACGAGCACGCCAACGAAATGGCCGAAGAGCTCGAAACTGAACAAGAGAGTCTAGTTAGCTATCAAAGCGCTGTGTCTGGTACAAAGCAAAGAGCTAACATCGTCACCACTGCAACCCCAGTTTTAATCAATACTAAGGAATCAGAACCTGTCAAAGCTCAAAACTATCTCGGAGGCACCTTAGCTGACCTAGATGGACGAAAGAGTCCTTTTGACGATCACTATCAGGTCTAAATTGGTATATAATCAAATTTGCATTCTTTATAAAGTCATGATTCATTGTAGACAGCTGATATACCTTCTTCAAACTGTTCTACAATTTGCCTTGAAACCTCTGAAACAGTCATTAGTAGCTCAGTTGTTTGACAGTTATTCTCAATATAAATTTTTCAAAATATTACGTAATACTATATATAGAAATCTCCCAAGTTATACTTTGTTACACTATACCGTGAACAATGTCTACGCTTCAGAATGGGCAGCTCATAAGAAATGGAGAGCTCATAAGAAATGGAGAGCTCATAAGAAATGGAGAACTCAGAAGAAATGGAGAGCTCATAAGAAATGGACTGCTCACAAGAAATGGACTGCTCACAAGAAATGGACTGGACTCGAGTCTTATGCGGTTCAATTTGATGTTTATAACACTGATTACTCTGATGTTAATAGCCAGATTTGTACCTTTATTGAGCCCTTTTCTATTGTATGGAAAAACGAAATCTAATGAAACAGACCAATCCAGCAGTAGAAATCAATCCAGTAGCTTGGATCAAGCTAATAGAAAAGGTCAATCCAGCAGTACAAATCAATCCAATAGCCTGGACAAATCCAATAGCAAAGACCAATTCAATAGCACAGACCAGCCCAATCGCCTGGACAAATTCAATAGCACTGACCTACCCAATATTACAAAACTCTTACTCGATTGGCTATTAAAACAATATGTGCCCAAATCTTGGTTTTGGCACTTCTATCTACTTTTATCGAGCGTTTCTTTTATCGTCCTTGTATACTTCAATTCTGATACCAATTGGACTGAATCAAGCTCCATCGTCAATATTCTAGTTCTTGTCCAAGGCATAAGAAGATTGTTAGAATGTCTAGTATTTGAAAAATCATCCTCGACAAAAGCTCCAGTTATGCACATATTTCATTATTTAGTTGGAATCCTATTCTACACTCTCATCAACGTATTCGTCGTTCTTCTATATCAATCCAACTACTCTCCAGATCTCGTCTCGGCCAGCTTGTCAATTCTATTGTTTACTACATTTTCCATTGCTCAGCTTCTTCACCACTATCATCTCTCTCAGCTGGTAAAGTACTCACTACCAACATTTGGACTCTTTCAAAATGTCGTCTGCGCTCACTATACCTTTGAAATTCTCATCTACTCGAGCCTCTACTTCGTCTTGCCTCCCTCCACTGGACTGCGAGGCTTCAGATCTACTCTTGTCCTCATAGTGACTTGGATTGTAGTCAACTTGTCGACATCCGCAGAACTAACCTTCTTATACTATCAAGAAGAGTTTGGAATCGGCAAGCCTGGCGGTCAAGTTTATTACAAAATTATTCCCTATGTGTATTAACACTAAGAACATATTTTTACATGATAACTTCGTTTTTAACATCAACCTTAATCTCCTTGTGTGGTAAGACAACAGTGTTTTGAACAAATACTTCGTCCCCGACAACGACATTGCTAGCAAGAATAGTAACCGTATGGACTTTGATTCCCTCCTTAACAACAGTACTCTCATGGTCATCGACAGCAGTAGGGGATCCTTCAATTCTAGCCCATTGGCCGACTCTGGCGCCCTTGGAAACTATACTATGCAAAACAGTAGCGTTTTGCTTGATTTCAACATCGTCAAGAATGATACTGTCCTTGACACGAGCACCCTTTCCAATCTTAGCTCCAGGGCCAATTGAGACATCAGGTCCTAATTTAGCAGAGGGATCAACACTGGCAGAGGGATCAATGTAGACAGGTGGAACAATATTAGCAGAAGGTTTGGCGAGACCCGGGGCATTGGGGTTGGCTTGGAAAACCTGTTGCAAATACAAGGCGTTGGCAGGAACAGCAGACCCAGCGGTCTTGATTTGTCTCCAAAAGTCTTTAGTTTCGTAAACGTAGAATGCGCCAGTGTCAGGTAACTTGACCAAAATGTCTTTCTCCAAGCCCAGAACCTCGCTGTCGTCATCGTACTCGTCGAAACCGGGTCTTTCAGTAGAGTTTTTAGCAGCAGCAATGACGTCGAAAAGGCTCTTGTCAAACAAGTACACGCCAGCGTTGATCAAGTTTGAAATTTGACTTTCAGGCTTCTCAACGTAGTGCACGACCTTGCCAGAAGCGTCACTGATCATGGCACCAAAGTTTGTGGCAACGTCCTTGGGCACCTTGGTTCCCAAGATGACGGCTTTGGCCTTCTTCTCAGCGTAGAATTCGCTAATTTCAGCCAAAGGGAAGGAGCAACAAACGTCGGCATTAATGACAAAGAACTTGGAGGGATTGCCCTTTAAGATCACGTCTCTGAAATGATAAAGGCCACCAGCGGTTCCCATTGCTTTGTACTCTCTCAAGTACTTGATTGTGACTTCGGGGTGCTGTTTGTGGGTTTCGGAGATGAAGTCTTTGAAGACGGCGTCGTCGTAGAACCCAATCAGCAAGATCTCTTTGAGTGTAGGGACAGCTACGACAGAGTCAATTGCGTGGGACAGAATGGGCTTTCCAGCCACGGGGAAGAGGACCTGGCACAGTTAGAGGTCTAGTTAACTGGAAGCTGGCGACGACGAGACTTACCTTGGGGATATCCAAACTCAAAGGTCTGAAACGAGTTCCTCGGGTTCCACCGCCAACCTGTGAATTCTGGAGTTAGTATTCAAAGATAGCCACCCACCACTACAAATGCATACCAGAATTAGAGCTTTAGATGCCATTGTAGATGTTGAAAAGTATTGGTGAACGGATAAGTGCTTGAGAAGGGTAGAATTGAAATGAGTGAAGAGGAAGAAGGAGGAAAATTATATATTGCAGAAAAAAGACAACGTGTGCGAAATTCCACTAAGCAATTTTAAGTTTCAGCCATCGACGCACTGGTAATTTTGGTGAGAGATGAGACTGGCAGGTGATTCAGGTAGGTATTGATGGTGAGTGAGATGATGGTGAGTGAGATGAGAATGAGTGAGATGAGAATGAGAATGAGAATATAAAAATATAAGAAAGAGTAAGAATATGATTTAAGAGTATATAAGAATAAATAAGAATATATAAGAATAAGATTAACAATATATAAGAATAAGAATATAAGAATAAGAGTAACAATAAGAATAACAATAACAATAAGAATAAGAATAAGAATAAGAATAAGAATAAGAATAAGAATATAAAAATAAATAAAAATAAAAATAAAAATAAATAAAAATAAATAAAAATAAATAAAAATAATTTAAATAAAAAAAAAATTCAAGTTTGTAATCTCCCTTTTGGGCCCCAATATGAAAACACCATCGTAATAGAATATAAACTTATTCATTTATGTACATTTGTATATCTCATCTAATTCTTAGCAGTCACAAATCGCCTCTGATCTCTAATCTCTTCACTTCGAACAATAGTATTGGTACTTCCCTTAGACCTGTTGTCCAACATAACTCCATCAACTACCTTCATAATTTCATCCTTATCCAACGTCTCGTACTCAATCAAGCCTTGCGCTAATCTCTCCAGCTCAACGCTCTTTGTCTCCAACATTTGTCGCGTTCGTGCCTCGGACTCAACAAGAAGTCGCCGAATCTCACTCTCAGCCAAGTGACGAGTGCTAGTAGACCAGTCGTTCCAGTTCTCAGACAACTGAATAGGCCCAATGGCATCTGACATTCCGTAAGATGTAACCATTGCTCGAGCAACTTGAGTGGCTCCACGGAGATCTGAAGAACAGCCAGAAGTGACATTTTCCACTCCATTGATCATTTCTTCAGCAATCTTACCGCCCATAAACACATCTAAGCGAGCCAAAAGCTCCTGCTTGGTTTGGTCATATTTATCCAGCTCAGGCAGCTGGAATGTAATTCCTAGAGCAGAGCCACGAGGCAATATTGTCGCCTTGTACAAACTTGTCGCACCAGGAGTATACAGAGCCATAATGGCGTGGCCTGCTTCATGGTATGCCGTGTTTCTTCTAGACTCCTCAGTCAACACCATAGTCTTTCGGGCTGCTCCTAGCAAAATCTTGTCCTTTGCCCATTCGAAATGCTGCATATTGACGGAAACCGCCTTTTGCTGAGAGGCATAAATCGCGGCCTGGTTGACCAAGTTCATGAGATCAGCACCAGAAAAACCTGGAGTACCGCGAGCAATAACTGATCTGTCAACATCATTTGCTGTTTCGACCTTCTTCATGTGGTGCTTCAAGATGGCGATTCTACCACGGACGTCTGGTAAATCAACATTGACAATCTTGTCAAATCTACCAGGCCGCGTCAAAGCTTTGTCGAGCATTTCCGGAAAGTTTGTAGCAGCAATGAAAATTACTCCAGTGGTTTGAGAGAAGCCGTCCAAGTCGACCAGCAGCTGGTTGAGCGTCTGCTTGGAAAAGGCGTGGTCCTTGGGATTTCGTTTGCCTCCAATGGCATCCAGCTCGTCAATGAAGACAATGGCGGGAGCCTTAGCTCTGGCAGATGCAAACAGCTTACGGACTCTTTTGGCACCAACGCCGACGTAAAGCTCGTCAAACTCAGAACCACTCATAAAGAAGAAAGGCACGCCGGCTTCACCAGCTACGGCTCTTGCCAGCAGCGTTTTACCAGTGCCCGGAGGGCCAGTCAACAAGATGCCTTTGGGCAGTTTACCTCCGAGACCAGTGAACTTGGACGGGTCTTTCAAGAACTCGACGACTTCCTCCAGTTCAGCTCTAGCCTCGTCTACGCCCTGAACGTCGCTAAATTTGACATTTGATTTGGTAGAGCCGTCCTGGCCCACGGAGTTTTTTGAGCTTGAATCAGAAAGGTCTGGAGGGCCGCCCTTGAGCGCTGAGCCCAAATCACCAAACATGGAGACGCAGTTGTAGATTCCAAAGCCCGCGACGGCGAGAGGAATTAGCCATCGCAGCCATCGCGATACGACTGCCGCGTTACTTTCGGAGACGACTACGTGAAGAGGTTCTGCACTGGTGCCTCTGTTGGAGTAGTGCGAGGAAGCGGACGAAGAAGCGTTGGCCATGTTTGCCACGCTGAGACTTGATTCCACCTGGCTGGCCTTTTGTTTGTCGCCCAGTGAGTTCAAAGCTTGGGCGTAGAGCCGCTGGCACTCGAGATCGCTGGCGACGCCCTGGCTTTCGTATCTCGAGACGACGACGTTTGGATAATTGTTGTCTAACAGCGTTTTGTAGAAGACGGCCTGGACTTTGGGGTTCCCAAGCGACTTGTTGGCGGCCTCTTCGAGAACAGAGAGCTGAGCGGCCGTAGAAGAAGAGGCGGAGGATGCATTAGAGTTGGACAAGAGCGCAGGCCAGGAGAGTGTTCTTTGAGCTTGATGGCGACTTTTCGACAGTAAACGGGATCGGTATAGGGCAGAGCTAGCTCTCGGGTTTGCAGCAGAGAATGCCTTTAGCCTGAGCATGATGGAGATGGTGTAGATATCTGCCTTTGCAAAACTTGGGGAATAGGTCCAGAGGGTGGTGGGTGGGATGGATCTAGAAGGGGAGAAGGAAGAAAAAGAAGCTTGAGGAAAAATTCAAACTATTCGCTGGACTGTACTGGATCTAGGTGAGGTACCGTTTTGAGTTCCGTGCTGGCTGTGGTGGGCGTTTTGAGTTCCGTGCTGGCTGTGGTGATTGTAGGTGAGGTACGGTGGTGGCGTGGTGAGGTTCTGTGGTAGCTGTTGGCACTTGGGAGGCAAAATCGTGTAGACCTAACCACAATATCAAAAGTTGGATGATATCATGTAATGATTAAGTAATGGAGATTAGTCAGGGGTGAGGAAATGAAAAGATATTTGTCATGATGAGTCAGAGATTAGTAATGGATAAGTGAGTCAGAGATGAGTAAGCAAATAGATGAGTCAGAGATTAGTAATGAAACGGAGCAAATGAGGAAAGGGAGTCAGGATGGAATGGAGTGAGCAATCACCGAGTCACTGAAATCAGCCTTACACTGTGGCAAGAGTGAAGGAGTATTAAGGGAGGAGTACTAAGGGAGGAGTACTAAGAGTGGCAAGTGTGTATAGTATAGTATGTATAGTATGTATAGTATAGTATTTACGTATAATATCTACGTACAGTATTTACGTATATATCGTCACGAGAAAGTCACGAAAGTTACAAAAATTACGAGAAAGTTACAAAAATCACGAGAAAGTCACGAGAAAGTCACGAGAAAATCACGAGAAAATCACGAGAAAATCACGAGAAAATCACGAAAATCACGAAAATCAAAAAGTCACAAAATAAAAAAATAAAAAAATTACAAAATCACATGACAAGATTTCTAAAACGGTCAACAAATGAAAAATTATTTACTTAAATAGGAAATCTATAAACAACAGGTTAAAACTAGAGCTATTTGAAGGCCTAATACCGGCGTAAACTTGATCAACTTCATTATTTCACCACTGCTAAAAGATACTAATAAATTTTGGCTCGAAAAGAACCTATAAAAGAACCCAAAAATAAAAAAAACTAAAAAAGAACCTATAAAAGAACCCAAGAATAAAATATAGGTTGTGCCACTAACCAAAGAAAACCCATGTACGTAGCCAAACTAGGTATAGCGTCAACAAAAGATTTATATCAAGGAACACTCAAAATTATCTCGTGGATTGCTCTTGAAATTTCTTTTTCAAAACACTGGCTATCAAATTCACCGCTCGTCGCTAAAATACTAACACTCTCACTGTTATTTTGATCAAATCTTGATTCAGCAAACATGACTCTCGTATACCCCAACTTCCATGCAGTCGCATATCGGACCCCTTAAAATATCTCCATATTCTCCGAAAACCGACAAGCCTCTACCTGGAGCCGAATAGGTTCTGCAGTGGCTAGTCAAGAGGTTGAACCAACCCACAGAAATCCTGCAGCTCTGGCTGGTTAAACTAGCCCCATTAGCGGTACAATATATGTACGTCATCGCAGCATTGGGTTAGCATGACTAGGATAGAGCTCTTTTAGGCATGGACTGTATCTAAAATTAACCCGAACAAAGCTTTTAGGTTAGCTTTGGTCAATTTCCACCTGAGCTGTAAATACTGGGCCTCTCGGAAGGGCCTATCGTTTGAGATCAGTACGGAAATGTCTACTGAGGATTTGTTTAAAAATCCCTTGTTTTCTCCTTTTTCCTCTCTTTTTTTTTTTTTTTCTTCCTTCTATTCATTCGACGTCTACCACTCGTTTTAATAGATACGATGAAATTTTCCAACTCTGTGCTACTGGCATTGGCGTACGCGACCTCCAGCGTGAGCGCTGAATCATGCTCCTCCTCCTCGCACTGTCCTGAAGACAAGCCCTGCTGCTCGCTCTACGGCGAGTGCGGTACGGGCTCGTACTGCGTGGGCCCTTGTAATCCCATGTTCTCCTACAACTTGTCCTCCTGTGCTCCAGCTCCCATTTGCAAGTCCGGCGACCACTCGTTCAGCACCCAGGACAGAGTCATCAAAAACACAAAGTACCTGGGCGACGCGGAAAATTACGACTTTGTGGTAAACAACGACATTCTCTCGTTTGACGACTCCATCCTGCTCACCATGGCCAACGGCTCAACCGGTACCGTCCTCACCTCCACCAGAGCAGTCTGGTACGGCAAGGTCTCCGCAACCCTCAAAACATCCAGAACCCAGGGCGTAGTCAGCTCGTTCATTCTCATGTCCGGCGTCCGCGATGAAATCGACTATGAGTTTATTGGGTCCTTCCTCGAAACCACCCAAACAAACTACTACTGGCAGGAAAACCTCGACTACATGAACTCTAGAAACATTACTCTCTCCGACACTTTTGAGAACTTCCACACATTCGAAATTGACTGGACTCCTGACTCCATCTCCTGGTCTGTGGATGGCCAAGTTGGCAGAGTTCTCAACAGGGAAGACACCAAGAACTCTACCACTGGCACCTACAACTACCCCCAGACTCCATCATTCATTCAAGTCTCTCTCTGGCCTGGTGGATTGGCCTCCAATTCAGAAGGTACCAGAAACTGGGCCGGTGGTTATGTTGACTGGAACGCTCAGGACATTCAGGATCCCGGCTACTTTTACGTTACTTTGAAGGACATCTCCATTTCCTGCTACGATCCTCCTTCTGATGCCACTGTTCAGGGCAGCAAGGCCTATGTTTATGACGACGAAGCTGCTTTGGAGGGCAACATTAAGATTACTGATGACAATACTGTTTTGGGTTCCTT
The DNA here is from genome assembly GCA_030566045.1 of Geotrichum geniculatum. NCBI lineage: Eukaryota > Fungi > Ascomycota > Dipodascomycetes > Dipodascales > Dipodascaceae > Geotrichum > Geotrichum geniculatum. The sequence goes on along the minus strand of JAJMHM010000020.1, from coordinate 210,220 downwards.
TGAAGCTGTTGGTTTTGATATGAATAAGGGAGGTGATTCGGATTTGCAAGACGTTTCTGGCTCTGTTCCTACTGGTGTTGGATCCAACAACCATTCCAAGGATGAGGATTCTTCCAATATTCCTACTGCTTCAGCTGTTTCTATTTCCACAAAGAAGTCTTCTTCTTCTTCTGAGTCTTTGGCGGATGTCACTGGAACTGTTTCATCCAAGTCCACTTCTTCCTCCTCTTCTGCTTCTGCTTCGTCGACTGCTGCTTCATCCAAAGCTTCGTCTGCTGCTTCATCCAAGGCTTCTTCTGCCTCTTCTAGTTCTGCTGATTCTGAGGAGACTTCTGATGCTTCTAGTTCTAGTTCTTCTGAGGAGACTACTTCTGCTGCTGCTGGCTTTGTTCAAGCTCAATCTACCACCACTGCTGCATCTGCTAACGGAGCTTCAAATTTGGTTGTCTCAGCCTTTGGATTTGCTGGTCTCTTGTGTGTTTTGCTAATGTAAGTTTTGGCATTTTTTTTTTTTCTGTTATTTTTTCTCCTTTTCATTGCTACTGTCCACAGTTTTGCTACAATACAAACACTCCCCCCTTCACCTGTTTAATATTTCTGTGATATAATTAATTCACTGTAACTAGTAATACTATGTCACTTTTCTTTTCTTGTCTGTCCCTGATTCTGTTCCTGATTCAGGAACAAACTTCTTCCCACTCAAGAGAGCTAAAAACATGAGTAGAACATTCTGCCCCGCCTTCTATCCGCCGTTCAAAACTTGGCCTGTCAAATATTTTTGTTATCACCTGACCTGTCAAACATTTCTAAGTATTGTCACATGACCTGTCAAACATTTTCTATAACATCACATGATCGATCAAACAGCTTTTATGTTATCACGTGATCTGTCAAACATTTTCTAAGCCTTGTCATGTGATTATTACCCCAGAAATGTCAAGGATTGGTTTTGACAGGTAATTCATGCACTATGAAATAATTTGTGGTCCAAGTTTAAGAATTTTACACAAGAAATTTATGGAAGTTTTAAGCAGCTTGACTCACAGGTTTCTGTTAAAAGGCCATAATTTGGTTGAACGTAGGGCTTAGTTCGCTTGCCGTTTAATGCTTGTGTACTTACGGGAAACAGGTTTACTGCGTTGTTAGACGGGATTTTCGAATGAATTGTAAATATCTGAGTTAGAAATACACTTGTATATATATTTGTGAAAGGTCCCTTGGCCCAGTTGGTCAAGGCGTGGTGCTAATACTAAAGTTCAAAGCTAAGTTTACGCCAAGATCAGCAGTTCGATCCTGCTAGGGACCATTCCTTTTTGCTTCGATATGGTACAAATACCATAAATTCTCCATCAAATACAACTTTTATCAATGTTTCAATTATACTCGGCTTTCAATTTTACCCATATTTCGGTTCAATTCACTTAATTTTCGGCCCTTTCTATGCAATGTTCTACCTGTCATTCATTAAACGGCCCGTTGAGCCTTTATTTTCTGTGTTAACAAGAAACAAATCACTTTCACAATGATCCATATATGATCCATACAATCACCCATATATACAGTATTCAGGAACCAGAATGTTATTGGCAACTATCCCTACATGCTGTTTAGCTTTAAATCCCTATATAGCTTTGGAATCTTTGCATCATAGGTCAAATTTTCCATCTTCATTTACATCCATAGCATATCGCATTGATATCGCCAAGTCAAATACTAAACATTTTGTTTTCATTCCGGGCGAAACTAAATCATTTATTCATCGTGATAACTGTCTCGACTACAATTGATTTGGTTGAGCATCGTGATAACTAGAAATTCCAGTTATAGTCTCGAGACAATTGACTGTCTTGGTTGAGCCAACGTTTGTAATTATTCTCGCTACATAGCCTTTCAGTTATCGAAACGAATGATTGAAACCATCTCACCGAGAGCATTGAATACCAAGTATTCATCAAATTTCAGTCCTAATTCAGAAACTCAACTTCTTCTCAAAAGTATCGCCAAAGCTATCAAAATTAATATAAAAGGCTGATAGATTTCTCTTCGTTTTCAAATCATCAACAATCAATTCAACAGTTTCAATACTATCAATCAATACTATCAACGCTTTAAACAATGGTTTCTTACAGATCTCTTCTTCTCACTACTCTTTCAGCTGCTGTTATGGCTATCCCCGTCGACACTGACTCTGCTTTGGCCGCTCCTGCTGTTGACACTGCTGTTGACTCTGTTCCTGTCACTGATTCTTCTGCTTCTGGTGAAGTTGTTGAAGCTCCCGAAGCTACTGTTGACGAGACCTTGGAAGCTACCCCAGTCGAGGGTGCTGAATCTATGGAAGTCAATCCTGATACTTTGAATGGCAACATCATGTCCCACAAGAAGGGTAAAGGAGGAACTCAAATCATCTATATTAACAATGGATGCAATCCCGGATGCACTGGCACTGGTTGCGGTCAAGTTGTCCAGCCTTGTTCTGGCGGCCACTGCAAGAGAGAGAACGGTCAAATCTCTCCTGAAGTTCTTAGCTCTGCTAAAATCTTGTCCAAGAAGAGAAAGGGCAAGACCGAGGTCATTTACATTGATGTTGGATGCAATGGTGCCGCCAATGGTGGTAATGGCAGCTGCGGTGGCAACGGCAAGAAGTGTTAATTTATCTATTAACAATATTTAGTTTATTTATTTATTCAATTATTTTTCAAATAGTTTTAATAAATTTTTATTTCCTTAATTTTTTCAGTGGTATTTTAATTTATATTTTGATTTTATTCATTTTTTTATTCATTTTTTTATCATTTATATTTTATTATTCATTTATTCATTTACTGTTTTATTATACTAAATTTGAAAATATTTACTATTGTCTACTAAAAATTGAATCTTCTCCTCTCGGTAATCATCAACTGTCATTTCTAATGAATTCCATCCAATGTTCAATGAATCTTTCCCTTCATTGTTATACTGCTCCCATCTTGGTAAATCATGTCCAATATTAGGATCATGATGATTTCCAAATGAAATCCAATATTTCCGATATGCTATTGATGGTCCTGCGTTAGATTTCAGCTGAAAAAGATTATCACTACAGTGATATGTTCCAACAATTGGTGCTCGGTTATGCAAACTTGTAGCTCTGTAAGAGTATCGAGAAACATCTGCATTATTCAACAACAGAAACTTTGGACTTTCAAAGAAAATATCACCAATCATTGAAGCAATTCGTTTAAACTGAAGCGTTATCACATTTCGAACTCCCGTTCGATATGGCGAACCATTAATAGGATTTTGTGAATAATGTTCTAGTAAAGTTGCTAAGACATCATCTGTTATGAACGGTTCAAACATTGTAGTCAAAAACTCTTCAACGTCATTTTCAGTTTGAAGATCATTAAGAAGTAAACCAAAAATTGTGCCTTCATCTTCTTGAGTACCAGTCATAAATGGGATCTGTGCAAAACGGCCAGCTCTTATCATATCGTACAATGATGCTGGAATGATATCATCATCTGGATGGGGAGACCACCCAAAGAAATTTCCAATGATAGCATGATAGTTTTGTGCCTCCAAGCTATTTTGCGCGTGTATTAAATCATCTGTTGATATTGACCGCAAACATGATAGCTGCTCAGTCTCACTCATAGAATCAAGATTACACTTGGTTTCTGTCAACATTGTTTGGTACATCATTTCAGGCCAATGGCTATCTGTATGGTTAGCACTTAAAGCTCCTCCACTCTGCAAAATTGCTCCATGGAATAACTGCCCTTCCTTGTACGAAAGGTCTCCATCATAAGCCGTCATCTGGTGCGCAATACTCATAGCTCCAGCTGACTGTCCAAACACTGTGACCAATTTCTTGTTTCCGCCAAAACTATTGATATTATCTTGAATCCACTGTAAAGCTAGTCTTTGGTCTGATAGTCCTGCGTTCGAACTTCCTTCCTTCAAAATACTTGAACCACCGAGAAATCCCCAAGGACCGGTTCTGTAATTGAACGTAACAAGCACAACTGGCTGGCCCATTTCAATACTTTCAAGCATAAATTTTGATGGATCAACTGAGCCTGATCCTGTCTGGAAGGCACCTCCATAGAAATAGACCATAACTGGTAAATTATCTTGAGGTTGTGTATTCAAAGGTCTGTAGACATTTAAAAACAGACAATCCTCACTAGTATCTTCTCGTTCAGTTCCTGCAAAGATTCCCCGAAGAGCAATTGGAAGTCTGTCTAAAATATTTTCAGGATTCAATCTACTGTTTTCTCCGAGAGTTGATCTGTTTCGGAAGATACAAGCAGGACCAAACTCAAACGCATTATAGTCATCATAAGTATTTGAATATGGAACTGCTCTTCTGAATCGCAAATCTCCCAGAGGTGGTTCGGCATATGGGATGCCTTTAAATGTCTCTAATTCTTCAACTTGTTGTCCAATAATAGTTCCCAGGTTGTTTGGTAACTCGACAATAGGATTTGAAGCCACTATACATAGTGAACTTAGCAAAAGTAGCAATGATAGTTGAACGATAGTCATGGTTTGATTTTTTATATTTTATGGATCTCTGTTATATTATATATTTGAATAGATCGCATTAAATTAGAATAATGAAAAATTATAGATATTAATTTCAATAAATCTTTCAATGGTAATTTAAAAGTTGATTGTTTGTTTTCTTTCATTACCTTGGAACGAAATAATCTTTGAATCTAGTAACGTTGCTTCAACGTTTTTCAATAATTTAACAATTTGTAACTGGTTTATGTTAATATGGTATTGTTAATATGTTATTATGCTATTATGCTACTATGTTAATATGCTATTATCCTATTATCCTATTACATACTTGAATTTACTATTGTACTCTTATTCACCATCATTTATCATCATTTACTATCATTAACTATTCATTTATTTACTATTTCATTCATCCACTATTTTACCATATTTCTCCAATATATATTGACCAAAATATTACATAATCAAGATTTTATATTCGTGTTCACAACTTTCCCAATCGTTCCTTCTACCATCAAAGTATATTGAAATGTCCTACTCAGATTCTAGCGGTAAGTCGTTATAGAACCCAATTAGAATGATTGCTAACTGAAATATAGAACTTTTCTTGATTCAAAGAGCATTCTATACTGGTGATTTTCAACAGGTGGTGACATTTGATATAGACACCTTCTCAGATGGAGAAAACAGGACCAACGCTCAAGTTCTCATCTACAGAGCACAAATCGCATTAGGACAAGTCAAAGAGGTTCTAAACAGCCTTAGCAATCCTGAAGAAGTTGAACTTCAAGCAGTTAAACATTTCGCCGAGTATCTCTCTGGAAAGAAGGAAAACGGGCTTGGAGGTCTGTTAAAACTCGTTGACGGTGGACATCAAGACAATCATGTGGTTGAATTTTTGACTGGAATCTTACTGGTGAAGGAAGGTAAGCTGGATGAAGCTTTGGAGCTACTATCTTACCATCAGGGAAGCTTGGAGATCGTTTCGTTAATTGTGCAAATCAGATTACTGCAGAATCAATTGGATGTCGCCGTGAAGGAGCTCAAGGCTGCTAAGGAATGGTCTCAAGACAATGTTGTTTATAATATCACGGAAGCTTGGGTCGACTTTAGAGTCGGTGGAAGTTCCAAGTATCAAGATGGATACTATATCTATGACGAAATCTCGACTGTCGGCGAAACTGTCACTTTAAAGGCTTTAGTAGGCCAACTTCTTGCACAGATTCAATTGAATAGATTACCTGAGGCTAATGAGACTCTTGCTCAAGCTCTGGAACTGGAAGAAGCTTCTTCATCTCCCGAACTTTTCATTAATGCTATTGCTGCGTCAATTTTGAGTGGAACTAGTGATTATGAAGAGTATGAAAAGAAACTACAAGCCATTGCTCCTCAGCATGCCTATTTGAAAGACATTTCTGAAAAAGAGAAACTCTTTGATGAAATTGCGGAAAAGTATGCTCAAGGAGCAAACTAAGTATATTTTAATATAATTTTGCAAAGTGTTGGTTTGTAGTCTGTACTGTTTTACGTCTGTTGTACGGTTTTTCGTCGTTTTACGTCTATTCTATGTCTGTAGCGTTCCACCGTTCTACCGTCCTACCTTCCTACCGTTCTACCGTCCTACCTTCCTACCGTTCTACCGTTTCACGCCTTTCTATCACGTGACTTTTAATTCACTTAAATTAGTTACACCTTCAATCTTATCGGTTCCGAAGATATCGAAGTATCAGAAGAACATCATTATGGCACCAATGTCATCTCCTTCTGCGACTTCATCGTCTTCAACAGCATCACCGACGTCGTCCAAGGCCTCAAAGTTTATTCACTACAGCTTGGACAATGCGCGGACACTCTCAGGACGCGGCGGTCGGCCACGGATTCCTTCACAAAGAGACGAATCTTTCGTCAACTACAGTTCAACTACGTTTGGAATCAACAAGAAGACGCGGCAGCTTCCAGGAGAAATGGCTAAGGCTTTAGAACTAGATGAATCTGGCAGTCGACAAGCTGCTCTCAATACCTCTCCAAGCTCAGTAGCAGCTGCTACTTTCAAGATATCTACGGCGGATTCCATGTCTACCAATGGCCCTCATCCTCCAAAGTCAGAGATCTGGCAGCATTTCACAAAGGTCCCAGTGCCTGAGACAACATATCAAGACAAACGAACTGGACGAGTCAAGCCAGAAGAACAATACGCATGCAATTTTGAAGGCTGTTTGTACACGACGTTTGCCAGTAAAGTCCAAGGCTCGACCTCACCGCTGCGGTATCACTATCGAACGCATTTGAAAGACCAGTCTGCTAAACCAAGTAACCAAGACGGGGACGAAATGTTTGACTCTTTGATTGCAGAGCCAGCTGAATCTTTGATTGCAGAACCGGAAGTATCAGACTGCGACTCAGCATCACCAAAGCAATTCTCTGAAGACATTAACGATTTGCTGGTTGACTTTCTTTCCAGGTATAATATTGATCCTCGTGTTGTGGACGATGCCATCTTTCGACATATAATCAAAACACAGTTCTCAAATGAACCTTTGAATGGCCAGGCAATGGAGTATTTACTGCGGAAAAGGAACGAAACGCTCATGAAAACGAAGAAACGTCAGCCTTTGCAGTCCTTGTCCAATAAACAATCAAAAAAACGTAATTGAAGCTTTTAATTGTTTTTAAAGGTTGAAGTTTTTAACTGTTTTTAAAGGTTGAAGCTTTTAACTGTTTTTAAAGGTTGAAGCTTTTAACTGCTTTTAAAGAGTGAATTGAAGTTTTTAACTGCTTTAAAAGAGTGAACTGAAGCTTTTGTCTTTGAAGACAATTCTAAAGACAATTCTGAAGACAATTCAAAGACAAATATTTTTGATTCTTGAAGACAATTCTGGCCTATAACAATATATTCAATTGTGAAAGACAATTCTGACTTAATGAACAGAATAGTCGATTCTGAGACCTATATCAATATAATCGACTCTAAACAGTCAGTATTTTACAATATTCGATAGTCATTATTTTACAATAGTCGATAGTCATTATTTTACAATAGTCGATAGTCATTATTTTACTATAGTCGATAGTCAGTATTTTACAATATTCGATACTTCTAACCAACAGTTTACAAATTTCCGATATATTTAATTATTTAATCAAAACTTCAAAGTTACTTCTTTTCAGAATCTGTCTTTTCGTCTTTTGCTGGTGCTTTCTTTTCAGAAATCTTAGTCTTGGATAACTGTTCGCTCAAAGGAACATCATCTTCATCTTCATCCTCACTATCGCCAATAAAAAACGGATCTTCTTCTTCTGCTGTGCCTGAAGCTTTCAAAGGAATCTTCTTATCGGCAGCAGCATTCTCAGGACCAGTACCAGGTCTAGGAGGCATAGGGGGTTTGATCGAGTAGTCATCACCATCGTTATTCGTTATGGAAATGCCCTGAAAACTATCTTCTGATTGTTGACGAGCTCTGGCTCTAGCAGGACCGCTTTGGTAGCCCCTGTTATTAATATCTCTTGCTCTCTCCATTCTCCTGCCATAATCATCATATAGGTCCTCGTCTTCTTCAGAGGCTCTTCTGTTCTTGTTACCCAGGAGGCCGCCAAAGAAGTTTGGTTCATCCAAATCCATCTTCTTCTTCAAGTTACCAAACCAGTTATTGATGTTGTCTTTTGTTTCATTGAAACCTTTGGTGATGTTATCTCTGACCTGAGCTAGTTCATCGTCAAAGTTGAATCTGTCATCTTCGTCGTCACTGTATCTTCTTGAGTAGCTGCTTCTCCTGGAATCTTCAGGGCCAGGATGTTGGGTTCCCAGGCCGGTATCAGCATATCTGACCCTACGCTCTGGTCTGTCTTCAGCGGCGAGCAGCCTAGCTAGTCTCTCGTCCTCTTCAATCTGGGTAATATCGTTTCTAATTGCAGATGCTGTAGATCTCATTTGCTGCTGTGACTGGTTTCTATATCTGGCCGGGTTTGTAGGAGCTGAGTTTCTGAGGACTCCCTTAGGGGGAGGAGGAGGAGGAGGGAACTGGCTGATGACAGTTGCTTCATCGAATTGGTAGTCTGGGTCAGACAGTGACAGCAGAGCGTTGAACGCAGGATCAACTAGGCCAGCAGAAGCAATGAGAACTGCTCTCACGACGTTGGATTCAACAGAAGGGAAGGCTTCAGTAAGAGTGAGCAGTGACTTTTGGAACTGTGAAAGAGGTCTTGGAGGTTGAGCAGGAGGATCTAAGTCGTCGTCTTTCTCGTTCTTTTCATCGGCTTCAGTAGATTTCTTGTCGACTTCAGTAGATTTCTTGTCGGTTTCAATAGATTTCTTGTCGGTTTCAATAGATTTCTTGTCGACTTCAATAGATTTCTTGTCGACTTCAATAGATTTCTTGTCAGCTTTGTCTTCAGGTTCTTCAGAGGCTTTGGTGGACTCAATTGGAGCAGATTCTGTCTTGAGCTCTGAGTCGTCGACCTTAGATTCGTCGACCTTCTGGTCCTCATCGACCTTCTTGTCTTCGTCAACCTTTTTGTCCTGTTTAGCTTTGCCCATGGTGTACGAGTCTGATGGAGAGAATTAAAATCGAATCCATTTCGTGGCAAAGTTTAAGTCCTTATTTGGACACAAACGCACTCTGATCTTTCTGACAGATATTTTCCCAATGTAGTTATAAGCCCTAGCCCCTGAGGCTTGATGTAAATATGTGAGCATGGGAGAGGATAATTGGGAACGTAGATTTGATGGTTTCCTTTGGCTGAAATTTTTCTTTCTTCTCCATCAAACTAATCTCAGAATTTTTGCTAGAGCCGATTCTTACTATATATTAAGTACACGGTGTAGTTTCTAGAGAGAGATTGAGAGTCTTTGATGTTATTATGTTTGTTTATAATGGCATGATTTAGCTTATTATGGAACTAAGGCATCAAACAGTATTTAAAAAGTATTTAATTAAATGTGATTTTGTGATTTAAAAAAACTCGGTAACGGGGAATTGAACCCCGGTCCCCCGCGTGCTGTTGTGAAACTTGACAGGCGGAAATTCTAGCCACTAAACTATTACCGAATTATTGATTTAATTTTGAAGAATGGTGATATGGTTATGATTGAAGAGATTGAGTTTATAAACAAGGGAGGAATCAGCATGGACAAGAAGGGGCATGTCAATCTTTGTTTATAAAGAAGAGGCGAGATGGTAAAGCGAAAGTCAAAATAGAGTAAAATAAAGAAAATTCAAAAAGAATAATAATGTAGTTGATAATATGAGTACTAGAATCTGAGTATTAGAATCTGAGTATTAGAATCTGAGTATTAGAATCTGAGTACTAGAATCTGAGTATTAGAATCTGAATACGACTGAATCTGAACACTACAATCTAAATACAACTAACCTCACAATCACAAGAATAAATCACTGCCATCATATTCAACATATTTCCAACTCTCCACCAGTTAACGAGCTTAACTCTAATCACAAAACGCGTCTTTCACAATACCCAGAAATAAAATTTAATAAAAAGAAAAAAAATCTATTATTACAAAACATCCTCCCTAAAGGACCAGCCTTGTAGAGAACTCATTGATGCCAGTATATACGCGCATGACTATCGTGAAAAGAATAAATAGCTAGAATCACACATTTAACTAACATATGACCAAGTAATGGGAATTCTACCCTCATCTTGAGTTCCAAGAACATCAAAAGCAGCAGGAGAAAAGTCAAGAGAACCAGCATCACATCCGGGACATCTGTCAACGACAGTCACGTCAACAGACTTACCGTTACGACTGGCACGAATCTTCTTACCACAGAGAGGATTGTTATTGGGGTTTCCAGTGTTGACGGCGTCAAAGAGAACGTGGGAAATGGCGACAATGTACTCAGAATCGTTGCTGGTAACACCACAGGCACCGAGACCAGTATCGTAGTAAGTTCCGTCACCCTCGTGGGTTTCACCGGAAGTAGAACCAGAACCAGAAGAGCCAGAGTCAGTTGAGCTGGGAGCAGCCTCAGAACTAGTGGTGGTGGGAGCTTGGTAAGGAGTTTCAGAGGTGGTAGGAGCAACATAGGTGCTAGAAGGAGCTTCAGCAGAAGTAGTGGGGGCTACGTAGGTGCTGGAAGGAGCCTCATAGGTGCTAGTAGGAGCTTCGTAGGTGCTGGAAGGAGCTTCGTAAGTGCTGGATGTAACTTCGTAGTAAGAAGAAGGAGCTTCGTAAGAGAAGGCTTCAGAGCTGGTCACAGCAGCAAGCTCTTCGTACTCAGTAGAAGAGACAATGGTGGAGAAAGAGGAAGGAGTAGGAACAGCAGCAGGAGTGCTGGAGGACTCGACGCTTTGAACAGTGTCAAAAGATTGAGCAGCAGAAGGAGCAGCAGAAGGAGCAGCAGAAGAAGCAACGGCAACAACAGTGTCCGAAGAAGCGGTAGGAGTAGCATGAGAAGCACGAACGGGCTCACCAGCTGAAGTAGCGACGATTTGAACGCCAGTAGAGAAGGCCTTGCCGTACTGGTCAACGTAAACAACCTGCTTCTGGTAGTAAACGACGGTCTGGTGAACCAATTCAGTGACAACATCACGCTTATGGACGTTGTGGTCGTGAGCGACGAGAGGAAGGGCGAAAGAAGAGGCAGCAAAGAAAGCAGCGACGGCGGTAGTAGAGAATTTCATTTTTGACTGTTTGTAGGTGGAATGTCTGATGGTTCAAAAGGAATGACGAGTTATAAATAAATAAGGAGTGACTGATACAAGACTAGCTCAATATCGATACAAAAGGAACGGACGTTCAAAAAGATGGTGGAAAAAAGAGATGGTTGGTGATAAAGAAAGAAGTGAAGAAAAAAAAAAATGCAGGGGATATTGGCAGGTTTAAATACAGATTTTCATTGTATGGGAGTAGTAGCAAAAGCACTGGGCTCGGTGGTACAGGCTCTGTGAACAATAGCTCGCAAAAAAAGAAAATACAACACACTCATTGAGTAGCTGGCACACACAGGATTTGTGACAGAATTCCCAGGGAGAATCTGGCATTCCCACAGGAGAAGGTGTATTTTCTTTTTATGATGCAAAAATTATTCCAGAAAAAAAGAAAAGTTCATCTCAATCAGGATATTTGTCTCAGTCAAGGCTGCCTATTTGAAATGGTACGACTAAGCATATGCACCTTTTAGATGCAAGTACTTTTGAAGGGAAATTTTTACGAGACACAGTAAGCTTGTAGTTGCTGTGACAACCTAAAAGAAATTTTACGGAGCTATATTGCAAGCAAGTGGAATGTTTGAGAGACAATCTGAGGAAGCGAGGTAAATAGTAACTGAAGGTGGATGGTGAATACCGGAAATGTGTTAGACTTGAAATGGCGTGGACGTTGGATTAGACGTTGAACTAGAAAAAAAATTTCAAGTTTTCACATTTAAATGAAAAGTTGAAAAAACTGCATTAGAGAGTTGTGAGTAATATAATAACGGCGAAAGAAGGTTCGAAAGAACTTTCGAGAGACTAAAACTAGTACTTTACAGATTATCACGACTTTTTGACATATAAACGCCGATCTTAGCAACTGTAGTGAATGTAAACACGTGAAGGCGCATCTATATGCTGTGTGGAGTCCCACCGAAATATACAATGTCAGATTCGTTACACTTATTGTGTTACTAAGAGTTGGTATTAAATTACTAAGATTTAGCTATTATGTTACTAAGCTTAGTTACTAAGCCCTAAACTCCAAGTTACTATGCTCCAAGTTTAAGCCTAAGCTCAATGTCGATCACCATGCTGACACATCCTTCTCTACCCTTACCTGAAGCATCCGTCATCCCTACGCTGCAAAAAGGGACTGACAACTGGGGAACGCAAAGCATGGATCCTACCAAATCTCTCTGCCATGCCCGTAAGACCCGCCTACACCTTATAGAATGAGCCAATTGCCTATTTGACTCCTTTGCTGACTCAGACACGCTTCAAATCATCCAGAGCCTGCAAGGGAGGAACAGGAAGGCGTACGCTACCGGAAAATAATCCTGAATGGGTTGAGCTATATAATGGGTTAGGGTTTACCCAAACAAGACTTGGCAGCTACAAGAAGCGAGTGACGGGATGTGGCGGCGTAGGACGTCCATCATTTGGTTGCTGTTGGCAACGAGCAGCATGGAGCCACATTTTGCATACGAGGCTACAGTTGAGGCAAGTAGGTTGAAATTGGGATGGAGGTTGAGATGGAGGTTGGGTTGTTTTTGGGTTTAAAATTTGGGTTGTTTTTGGGTTGTTGACTTTGGGTTGTTTTTGGGTTTAAATTTGGATGGTTGTCAACTTTGGGTGTAAATTTTTGGGTTTAAATTTTGGGTTTAAATTTTGGGTTTAAATTTTGGGTTTAAATTTTGGATTCAACTTTGGACAGGTTGTCGATAACTGGACTGTTAACTTTATTCTAGGTCAGGTTGATATGATAGGATCTGAAACCCATTTGGGTTGCAGCTTGAACTTGTAATATCCTTTTTAGTACGTCTTGAAATTTGATTCAAATCTTTTGGTCCACGTCTTGAAGTCTGATCCAAATCTTTTACATCCAAATCTTCTACTTAACGTTTCGCTCTGGAAAAATTATCATGTCTCGAACTCAATTATGCAAGATGCGAGACTATGAAAGTTCATGATTTGAGTTCAGCATTGTATGAAAACTGTAATCTTTGAAATTTCAACTCTGATTAATGCGTAACTTTTCAGCTGCTCAATTGCTCAGATTCTCTGTTATAGTGTAATTGGTTGTTCTCATCGTCGACCGTTCAATTCCCATGTAATTTGAGCAAAGTCTCACAAATCCATTCTTCACAATCAGAAACATTATCTGGATCATTGGAACAATCCAAAGGTTCTGAGACCGCATGATACATGTTCTCCTACTTAGCTAACCGGTACTTTCAATCGCTGAACGAGGCTATTCTCAATCAACAGCAATCCCTTGAACTTGTGTTCTTGTTTTTAATATTGGACATCTAGATCTAAAACATTTCGACAATCCTCCATACTCGTCCTGTATTACATTCTCGTCTTGTAAAGCTGGTCTCGAGAATAAACTACCGACGCTAATATTAAAACTACCTTAGGTTGTCGTTCTTTGTTTGTCAACTCTTCATAACAAATGTCGGTAATTCTGAGAGCTATCTCGCCTAATTGTAAAGTATTCCTCCTGTTTACGACTTCTATAGTAGTCCCTACACTGGAGTTGAGCTTTGAGTTGTGAATCAGTTTTTGCAATGTTTCGCATATTTACTACGGAGATGATTTCACTGTAAGGTGCATTTCCACTGGCAGTTTCTACTTAGTGGTGAATAGCCGAAATAATCACTATACCACGAAATCAAGTAGTTTTCGCTTGCTATTGGCATCTAACTCATCACCATCCATTGTTCTAGCAGCAACAACCGGCTGAAGCTAAATTTTTGAGTTGGTCGTAAAAGAAGTTATTGCAAGCTCGCTTTGTTTAAACTCTGTCAAGGCTATTCGAAGAGACAGTTGCACTAGAAAATTTACAGGTGCAATGGCTATTCAGTCATATTACAAGTGTACTCACAAAGATTTTAATTTGAATAGCAGTGAGCAGTTATCCAATGGTAATACAATTTGCTAAATCGAGTTCAAATTTTTATTCTCAACAAATATTTTATAGCAATTCTTTTTATCAAATTCTTTGAATCAAATTCTTTATATCAAAATCTTCATATAGAATTCTTATACAATTCTCCATATCAAATTCCCCATATCTCTTAAATTCTTTATACACATAAATTCTTTATATAAATTCTTTGTAAATCACATTTGTGTGGGCCTTTGAAGATCTGTTTTACTAGTATCAAGTCTCACTTAAGTTTTGCTGAAGAGGCGATATACTGAGAGTAGTATGATTCACTTTCTTACAAAGATCTTTCAAAGAGCTTTTAATTGGATTTACTATAATCAAATGGCTTTTCAACGTCTATATCAGAGGTCATGATATCGTTTCTAATAGTATCGTATCATAAAGTTCATAACGTTCATAACAGTATCAACATTTCCAGGATAACTCCAAGATATTTACAATCATCTTCAAGATATCTAGAGTCATCTCCAAGATGTCGACAATAATCTCCAAGATCATCTCCGATTTACAACATCATCCAATTCACAAGATCATCTCTAAAATCTTAACATCAAGATCAACATGAAAATCAACTTCAACTTCATCTACAAAATCACAATCAATCTCTACTCAAAATCAATCTCTAAATCTTCAACTCCATCTTCACCATCCCATCCCATCCCATCCCATCCCATCTTAGACCGCCCCGTGCTATGATTAGTACCACAAGAAAAACCGGGGAATCTAGCCATTGGGACTTTTGGAGCCGGGTATTGGGAATACTCCAGAATGACTACACGGGATATTTAATGCTCCAGACTGACAGTCAAGCTCAATAAATAGAAAGATTTTGGCTCGTTCCTCCTTCTTCACTACCAAACAAACTAACCATGTTGCGCGCCAGAACTTTCTACAAACCCGCCGCCATCAGATCCTTCTACAGCGCCTCCAGCGCTCCTCCCCAGATCGCCAACTACAAACTGCCCAACGTCGAAAACGAGCCCGTCAGAACCTTCGAGCCTGGCTCCAAAGACGCCAATGGAGTCATCGCCGCTCTGAAAAAGTGGTCAAACAAGGTCCACGAGATCCCTATCGTCGTCAATGGCGAAGAACGATTCCTCGACTCCAAGTTCCAGCAATTCAACCCTGCAAACCTCAACACCATTGCTAACGTCTCCAGCGCTGGCGAAAAGGACGTCAAGGACGCCATCCAGAGCGCAATCGACGCCAAAAGAGACTGGGAAAACGCACCCTGGAGCGATAGAGCTGCCGTCTTCCTCAGAGCTGCCGAGCTCATCACTGGAAAGTACCGTTATGACATGCTCGCTACCACCATGATCGGTCAAGGCAAGAACGTCTACCAGGCTGAGATCGATGCCACCTGCGAACTGGCCGACTTTCTCAGATTCAACAACCAGTACGCCGACGAAATGTACGCTCAGCAGCCCGCTAAGAACGCACCTGGCGTCTGGAACAGAGCTGAGTACCGTCCCTTGGAAGGCTTCACCTACGCCGTCACTCCCTTCAACTTCACTGCTATCGCAGGTAACCTCGTCGGCGCTCCCGCCCTCGTCGGTAACACCGTCGTCTGGAAACCCTCTGCTGCTTCTATCCTCTCCAACTACCTCCTCTTCAACATCTTCAAAGAAGCCGGCGTCCCTGAAGGTGTCATCAACTTTGTTCCTGGCGATGCTCAGAGCGTCACTCAACAAGTCTTGAATTCTCCAGAGTTCGCTGCATTGCATTTCACTGGTTCTACCGCCGTTTTCCAAAGCCTATATCAACAAATTGCATCCAACTTACCCAAGTACAGATTCTACCCCAGAATCGTCGGCGAGACTGGCGGTAAGAACTTCCACGTTATCCATCCCTCCGCCGACATCACCCACGCTGCAAAGTCTACTGTCAGAGGCGCCTTTGAATTCCAGGGTCAAAAGTGCTCTGCTACTTCCAGAGTCTACGTTCCAGAGTCCGTCTGGCCTGAGTTCAAGCAGGTTCTTGTCAACGACACAAAGACCCTTGGTGAGTCGCACCAAGGAAATACCGCGACCGCTGAAGGCTTCCATTTGTTTTCAGGCCCTGTCATTCATGAAGCTTCTTTCGATAAGCTTGCCAAGGTCCAGTCTGATGCTGCTAAAGACTCTTCTTTGGAGCTTGTTGCTGGCGGTAAGGCCGACAAGAACAGCGGTTTCTACGTTGCTCCTACTATCTACAAGACTACTGATCTCAAACATCCTTTCCTGTCCCAGGAGTTCTTTGGTCCTATTCTGACTGTTGTTACCTTCCCCGATGCTCAATACGAGCAGACTTTGGAAGCCATTGATAGAACTTCTGAATATGGATTGACTGGTTCTGTTTTTGCTCGTGATCCTTCCATTATTCGTCTTACCAGCAACAAGTTGAGAAATGCTGCTGGTAATTTCTATATCAATGACAAGTCTACTGGTGCTGTTGTTGGTCAACAATGGTTTGGAGGAGCCAGAAAGTCTGGTACCAACGATAAGGCGGGTAGTGGCAATTTGCTGAACAGATTTGTCAGTGTTAGAAACATCAAGGAGAACTTTGTTGCTCTTGATTCTATTTATTATCCTTCTAATTCTAAATAATGATAATTACAGATGCAAATAAGTTAATATAAATTAATATAAATTGAATTTATGATACAAATACAAACCTATTCATATTGATTTATATTTTATTTACATGATTTAATTGAAGTATTTTAATTTTATTCATATTGATCTATTCATATTAATCTATTGATTTGATCATGTTGCTTTATATTGGTCTATATTGATTTATGTTGATTTATATTGATTTATATTGATTTATGTTGATTTATATTGATTTATATTGACCTATATTGATCTATTGATCTATTCATCATATTGACTTATTCATATTAACCTACTGACCCTTCACCTCTTCAACCTTTCATCTCATTTATATTCACCTTTATTTACATAAATCCAAGTTTAATTCATCTATATTATCCCATCCACAATCGTAAGAATCACGTGACTGAACTCAAGCCTGTTCAGTCGGCTCCTATGGCCGGTGGGCGGAAATTGATTTCACCCAGTTGCTCCCGAGCTCCAGCTTCTCTCCAGCTTCTCCCAGCTTCTCCCCAGCTTCGATCTCACTGTACCAAAATGTCTACAGAAAAGAACCAACAAGTCCTGATCAATACCAACTCTGACATTGAAAGCACTGACACAAACGTCCGTTATGCTGCCTACGCTTCCCGTCTCAGAACAATTCTCCAGGCTACTCACCGTTACGTCGCCTACACGTCGGACATTGGTGAATCATTTCGTCCAGTTGCTCATCCAAGACTGATCACCTCTGCCTACGCCGTCTCCTGGGCCTATCTATTTGGCGATGTAGCTTACGAGTCTTGGAAAGCTCACCTTCGCCAGCACGGAGTGTCCCCAAAGTATAAGCCCTGGGACGAGTTCAGCTACCCTTCTGCTAGCGTCCAAGCCAAAGCAGCCACCGAGAATCCCGATTGGAAGTTGGTTGGCTTTAAAAGAGCTGTTTTTCAGAGCATAGCGTCCATGGGTTTGCCTGCTTTCACAATTCACTCCACCGTCAAGTACGCTGGTTTGGCCATGAAAAACGTCAAAAACACCAAAATCAGAACCTATGGACCTGTAGGACTGGGTTTGGCTGTTGTTCCTGCTCTACCTTATATCTTTGATGAGCCGGTTGAGCATGCTGTTGATTATGTCTTCAAGTATATAGAATGAGTTTTAGTCTTGAAATGAGTTTTAGTCTTGAGTCTTGAGTCTTGGAATAAGTCTTCATGGAATAAGTCTTCATGGAATAAGTCTTCATGGAATAAGTTCAGATGTCAATACTTTTCTTTAATATATCAGGATAATTCTTTAAACACCTTTCTTTAATACCAGCATTCAACTCCAGGACTCCAGAATTCAACTCCAGAATTCAACTCAAAAACTCCGGAGTTTAAGAATACCTCCTATATCAATTGAAAAGCCTGACCAATGCAAATAAAAAGTTGATAAAGATTCCTCCAAGCATAAAGCGTCGCTGTCTAACCGTAAACATTGTTGTTTCTCGAAGAGCTATGATACACGCTATGCCTACAAACATCCCCATCAATAAGACTAGTAAATCGTTCACATAATGATAGTCCATAATGTTCAAATCATTGTTAATCCACTGCTCTTCTAACTCCACATCGTTTTGCACTCCAGAACTCTGGTAGAACTGGTTCCTCATGTTTGCAATTTCCGTTTCGCTAAACCCTTGAGACCGAAGAAGATCAAATCCTCTCGCTTCGGGCAGCGTCGTTCGAACTCCTACTCGTCCTGATCCTGCTGCTGCTGTTCCATCTACTTTGGACTCTTCAGCCAGCTCGCTCGCTGTCAAAATGGTTCCAATAGAACAATGCACATAAAATCTCTTTCCGCTGCTTCCTTGTAGCCCTTCAAGTGTGTCATTATTGTTCAGTAGTCGGCCGTTGTGAATGAGTCTCAACCTCCTGTTACTAAGTGTCCCGCCTACTTTTGTTCTAATCTCTGTTCTAAGAGACGCAATGAGCCGGTCTGGAGGCTCATAAAGTGTAAGATCTCCTATATTATTATCACTGAACTTGACAATAACCTCAATGCTATTTGATTCCGGTGATGGTGATGGTGATGATTCTGGTGTCATATTGTTTCTTGTTAAACTGTTTACCTTGGAGACCTGCGCTTCTGAGTACTTGAGAAACACAGCCGTACACAGTGTGCTGAAAACTACGCGGTAATCTTGGGAACGAAGCAAGGAATGTGGGTTCGACCCTGAAGACAGACAATATATATGCGAAATTACATGAGAAATTAAAGCTCGCCAACAGAAGATTCCATGGACCTAAAGACCTTAAATGCCTTTTGATTGCACTAGAAAGATACATTGAAGGACGATAAACAGCTTGAAGCCTATCTGGCGATATATATGAAATGGCCCTGTAAAATCATAACAACACCTAAACATTTACTACTGTTCCTTCAGTTGTTATTGACCGCTATAGAACTTGTAGAACGTTGAAGAAACCGATATGAGAATCAGTTTAATGCCATGATTAATGTTATTATCAGAATTTGGAGCGCAGAGTCCTGTTAATTCCATTTGTACTCCTTATATATACCTCTTTTTCTCTCTTCTGTACTGAAAAAACAGGCACATTATTTAGATCTTGACAATGGGCTTGCTAAGGTTTCTCAACTGGGTTTTGAGCTGGATACTATTTTTCTTTAGAATAACTAAAAAGAAGAACAATACCACAGGCGACAGAAAATCAAATGCCCTGTTTGCGTACTACCTGATCACAGAAAACCTACAAAGCTTGAAGTGTATTGAGCAGATTCAAGGTATGAATTCGAGGATGAACTGGAGTTGAACTAACCAGATGGCAGATGCTTATGGTACATTTACGATCAGACGATTGAACGAAGTTTTCAAGTTTAATACAACTTTTGAAGTAACGCTTAAAGAATCGGAATGGCTTGTGTATTCAAATAAATGGTATGAAGAAAACGCGGAAAAAATGGCGACTGCTAACGATCCAAATATTACAATTGAGACTCAATTGCCAGAGTCGTGCCTAGTCAAAACTACTACTTTCCCATATTACGAATACACATTCCAGCATGTTATGAGCTACGTCAAGTCTTTGATTGGAACAGAATCCGCAGGGACTGACTCCCTCAGCGACGTCCTCAGCGATGCTCAGGCATGTCTGCTTGCAATCAATTCGATATACAAGTCCGTTGCAGCCGTTCCAAATGACATTTCCAGTATAGTCGAGATGCGAAAGTTATTTGAAGACTACCAAGCAGCATTTGTGAACGAAAGAAATGCGATATCTGGAAGCAATAAGCGCTTGTCTGATGTTCCTACTGCGCGAGAGTTTGAAGAATGGCTATACCCGAGCAGTCCACCAGTCACTGATGCTCTCAGTGGGAACACGATAATTTCGAATCAAGAGGTGGTCCAAAGCTCACGGACTCTGATCGATTCGCCCATATTTGAAGCTAAGCAAAAAGACTGGGCAACGTCTGACGAAGAACAATACACTAAAAACTATAGAGAGCACCGCTCAAAGAGCAGTGGTTCTATTGAGCTTGAAGGGTCTACGACCTACAAGCCTGAGCATTCGCCCATGTATGACAGTTTTAGGCTTGGTGACAGTGATTTATTTTGTACACCAGACGATGATACATTTGATTTTGAATTGGATAACAATGCGGGTTCCTTGACCCAGCGACGTAATAGATATCTCCAGAACATTGCAAAGCAGAATTCTTCGCTGCCGACTGATCCCAAGCTGTTGGCACAGTACCGGGAAGAGTTGGCGGCGAAGAGTAAGCTGTCGTTCATGGAGTTCAAAATTTTGAATTGCGAGCTAGATCTTTTGAAACTCAAAAAGAGTTCATTAGAGAGAAATTGAAGTTTTTGCAGTTCTGTATTAATTTTACATACAAAGTAGTTACTCTTATAATTGATTTGATTCGATTTCGTTTGTATCGCAATCATTTCTTCTTTTCAAGGGCGACGACTGCGGCGGGCCAGCCCATGAAGGTAGAGAAGACGGCTCCCCATCCGAGGATATTTGAGCCAACTCTAGCAGCAGTAGATTGATAAGCGTGTTTAGAGGCGAGTCTAGTAGCAGGGACCATTTTGGATTAGGCGTTGAGTGAGTATTGAGTGAGTCTTGGGTATTGAGTATTCACTATTCACTATTGAAACTGGTTTTTGTAGATTGTTAAGATATGAATTCCAACAAGTTTATATAGTTTTTGTGATAGGGAATAGTTTGTGATATTTCAAGAGTCAAACCTGACCTTCAACAAATTAGCATACAATGCAATTAGCATACAATACAATATCCAATGCTATGAACCCAGCTAGTAACTAAATTACCGTCAACCTCATTCTTCATAAATGTCTAGACTTTTTCTAGATTTCAAACGGTTTCCGTCAATTGTCTTCATTAATATACGGTGATTAGATTGACACTTTCAGCCGTGCATTACAAAACTCTCATGATATTTATTGTAGTAAGTATAGGAATATATGAGCACCAGATCAGTTTATACTAGAGCTAGCACCAAAGCTCAATGCCACCGGACATTTAATACCACCGGAGCTTCAGAACCGAAGTTCCAGAACCGAAGCTTCAGTAGAGCCGGAACCCTCTTCTCACCCACCCTTAAAACAAATACCCACGTGAATATTGCATTAATGATGACAAAACAATTACTAATAACAGGTACGGATAATGCACGGCTGTTAAGAAAGGTGGAGGTGGATAGAGACAAATATAATGTGAACGGGCCAGTAAGAAAATAAAAACGCTCATACAAACTGACCTGTCAATGATTCTACCTTCTTCATTCTTGATCCATGGCTTGATACAATGTTTATAAGCACTCTGCTCGCTTCAATCTCGTTATTCTGGTACTGTTTTGTGCTGGCAATTGGCTGGTTAGGCATACTTGTAATCCGACTCAAGTCAAAAAGTGCTGGTTCTGGTAGCAGCACGAAAGAAGGAATCACCATTTTACGGCCGTTGAAAGGTATCGACTATGAAATGGAGAACTGCTTGAAGTCTGCGTTTTTACAGACATACGATGGCCCGTTTGAAATCATCTTTTGCGTGGAAGCTGATGGTGATGCTGCTATTGGCGTTGCCCGAAAGATCATGGATGAATTCAGTCATATAGACGCTAAGATCTTGATATCTCCAGAAGATGAGTACTATGGCGTGAACCCCAAAGTTAACAATCTGGCCAAGGGCTTCCGTGCTGCAAAATTCGATATCGTCTGGGTGCTGGATAGCAACGTTTACGTCTCCAATGGCACGCTGCAACGGGCAGCTCTTGAATTTGAACAAGAGAACGCTAAGCTGGTTCACCACGTACCTCTGAGCTTGTCTTTGGAAAAAGGTGTTTGGAAGGGCAGTAAGTTGGATGAGATGTTTATGCTGACTTCTCACTCCAAATTCTACTCTGCAATCAACCTGCTCAGTGTAGACGCGTGTGTTATGGGAAAGTCGAATTTGTACAGGATTTCTGATTTAGACGGAGCAGTTGCCTTCAAAACCATGGCAGAAGTGCCAAAAGGATATGGCATTTGTCACTTTGCTCGCTATATTGGCGAAGACAATATGATTGCCAAATATATTTGGGATCACTCTGTTGACCAAGGCCTGTCAAAGCGTTGCATCACCAAATTGACCAGCGACTCGGTAATCCAACCGCTAGCAGACTTTTCAGTCAAGTCCTACGTTGATCGTAGAGTCCGATGGTTGAGAGTGCGAAAGTATATGGTGCTACTGGCAACTCTTATTGAGCCTACTACTGAATGCTTTGTGTCTGGTATCATTGGAGCAATTGCGTTGCACGCTTTATTCAACGTTGGAATAGTCTTTTGGTTCTTGCTACATACTTTGGTATGGTGCTCTCTAGACTATTACAATTTTCACAATCTGCTGAGCTTCAGTAACTTTGAACATGATTCCAACACTCCGTTCTTTGCTTCACCTTATTTCAATCCAGATAGTAAAGTGCAGTTGCAACAGCGTCGCGGAATCATGGTATGGTTGGCAGATTGGCTTCTACGCGAAGCAATGGCCTTTCCCATCTGGGTGATAGCCATGAATGGTCAAACAATTTACTGGCGTGATCGTCCTTTCAAGATTCTTTCAGATCTCAGTAGTTTGGAGTTGTAGGCATCTTAGCATTCAGCTTAACCTTAAGCTCAGCATTGAGCTTAACCTTTAGCTCAACCTAGATTCAGCCTGATTCCAGCTTACTCTGATTCGCTTCTACCTCTCAGCTCAACCTAAATCTTCTATGAGCCTGCTTAACTCCATAATTCAGTCAAATTTCAAGTTCTATATCATGTGATTCTTTATACATTTCTTTGTTTACTTTTTCCATTTTGGGAATAAACCGTGGATCAAAATAAACACGAAAATCTTCTTACGAAGACAAAACTTCTTCTTCTCCATTAAGCCCAGAAGAAGCCTGCTGGAAAAGATCAAACAATGTCCAGAGCTCCGTTGACGGAAAAGTCGGTCAATACAATCAAATCAAGAGCCAAAGCAAAGGCTGGCTTGAAAAGTCGTGTCTCAGGGCCAGTGAATTCAGCCCAAACTGAAGAAAGCCAGATTCGTGTATTTGTGAGATGCAGACCAAGAAACGCCAGAGAGCTTGAAGAGAATAGTGCTGTCGTCGTTAGCACTGCTTCAGAAGGCCTTGAAAGAGGTAAAGAGTTGAGCTTAGCAACAGGGAAAGCCTACGCTTTTGATGGAGTTTTCGGTCCAGAATCAGATCAGGACATGGTGTTTGAAGGGGCCGTCGCTGGACTGGTAGGCGAGGTCATTGAAGGATACAACTGCACGGTCTTTGCGTATGGACAAACTGGAACTGGTAAAACATATACCATGCTGGAGGGTGTTGTTCCTCGAGTAGTTGAAAAGCTATTTGCCGACGTGAAAGATATCGAGTTTGCCATGAAGGTGTCTTTTGTAGAGCTATACAATGAAGAGCTTCGAGATTTGTTAGGATGCGAGGAAGAATCTGGTAGCAATCGCAAAGTTCGGATATTCGAAGAAAACGGGTCTGTGAACGTGAATGGGATGGAAGAGGTGTTTGTGAGAACTGCTGAAGAAGCAATGAAGGCTTTGAAAGACGGAACATATAGAAGACAAGTTGCTTCTACCAAATGCAACGACAGATCAAGTCGATCTCACTCAGTCTTTACAATCACCCTACATATGAAGCAAACCACAGTGGAAGGGCAGGAGTATGTGAAAACTGGAAAGTTCAATCTGGTAGATCTTGCAGGTTCTGAAAATATTTGCCGTTCAGGAGCCCAGGACTTGCGGGCAAGAGAAGCAGGAATGATCAACCAAAGTCTCTTGACTCTCGGTAGAGTAATCAACGCTCTAGTTGAAAAGTCTCCTCACATTCCATACAGAGAATCGAAACTGACGAGAGTTCTTCAAGACTCCCTTGGAGGTCGCACGAAAACATGTATTATTGCAACTATCAGTCCGGCTAAAGTGAGTCTTGACGAGACCCTCAGTACTTTAGATTATGCCAATCGAGCAAAGAGCATCAAAAATCGACCCAAGGTGAATCAAACTTTGTCAAAACAGGTTCTAATAGCTGATTATGTTCGGGAAATAGAGAGACTACGGAATGATTTAGTTGCATGCAGAGAAAAGAATGGTGTTTATATGTCTCAGGAGGGATTAACCATGTTGGAGAGCCAGAATGAAAGTCGTCGCGTTCAAGTAGAGGAGCAAAAGTTAAGACTCGAAGTATTGGAAAATCAAAATGCAAAACTGAAGAAAGACAATGAAGCTTTGAACTTGGAGATGGAGAAACTGCAGCAAGAATATGAAGTCAAGGACCTCGAGCTTCAAAGCACTCAGGTAAGTGTCCATATTAAAATCATTAGGTATATAGACTAACCGAACCTTAGCGGAATCTCGAAGAAACCAATTCGATACTAGTAAAGACTCAAACTGATCTTGAAACGGAAATCCAACAGCACCAGAAAACGAAGCAAAGGGAACAAGAAGTATCTCGACATTGTGACCATTTAACAAATATTTCAAATGAAGCTATTTCTCAGATCGAGCATTTAAACAGCATCATCATAAAGGCATATGCTGATGAAACTAGCCAAATGAAAGAACTGGATAATGTTAAATCCAACCTTTTAAAGATTCAATCCGACTCGATACAAGGTAGTTTGCAAAAGTCAATCGAGTTATTAGCCAAACAAACTTCTGAGCAAGATACCCAATTCAACTTTTTAATTTCAACATTGTTGAAAGACATTCAAAATATCCAGCATAATGATGTGGAAGGACTGAAAAATTCAATTAGTACTACCTTTGATGGCTTCAAAAATGTGCTTGGTGGATTGGAGAATACAAGATTGGAAATAGTCAACAATGTCAAAAATGGCTTTGAAGAACTACAGTCACGGTCCTTGGAGGTGACTAACTCGGCGGTGTTACAACTTGACTCTATAGAAACTTCGATAAATACTGGGTTTCAAACACTTGAATCTTTCACAAAGGATCTACTCAAGTCTCTTAAAACTAATCTGAGTGATGAGCTCGATAATTTTGCTGAGATTCAATTGAAATTTGAAAAGGGTATCGAAAACTCTGTGCATGGAATAAAACAGCTGGAGAGTGGATTGGCAGATTTGATCAAGAATCACATTGAAAACCGTGAAAGAGAAAAGAAGAAGATACTAGAGCAAATTCATGAAAATCATTCCAAGGAAATAGCCGAATTGGAAACACTCATGAGCTCATTTAGAGGGAAGTCCAAAGAGACTGTGCGAGGAGTTGAAGACTTTAAGAAGACGCATGTTGATGAACTTACTTCCTGGAGCTCAAGTGTGTCACAAATGGCTGATAAACTCACAGAAAAAAATGGAAAACTGTTAACTGAGTCGATAGTAAACAATTGTGAAGCTCAGGTCAAAGAAATCTGTACTGTGAAGACAGGGTTGAAAAGAGAACTAGACACGAAAATTAATGAGTTGGTAACAACACAAATCGATAACCTCGAAAGTAATACGCGATCGTTAGATGAGATAACTAATGAAGGACGGGATACATTCAATCAGACTCAAATTCAAGTCACTGACAGAGTCCAAGAATTAAGAGACTCGTTGACGTCAAGCATGTCTCGAATAGACTCTAAAAAAATAGAGTATTCAAAATACTCGCAAGATATCGAGGATACTCAAGTGGAAATCAATTCAAAAATTGGCGAAATTGAATCACAAGTTGGTCACAATGAAGCGCTGTTAAGGAATCAAAAGCACTGCTTTGATAAAGACATGGAATCTTTAGGAGACAATGGGAAAAGGCTGAGAACTGGTGATGAGTTTCGTCATGATATGAACAGCTTTAAAAGAATGAAAATTTAAACCATCTAATGATGCTTCATAATGACATTTTTTTTTCCTCCAGTATTTATTCAAATAGTATTTTTTTTTTTTTTTTTTCAAGATTCTTTTGACTAGTTTTTGATATAAATACACTTTTAAGCAGAATATTAAGACTAAATAAATAAATAAATAAATAAAAAACTCAACTGCCAAACTTAATACTACAAACATGATTTACCATGCGGAAATTAGATGAGATTGATCTATCAATCACAATAGTAATCTTAGGGCTTGTTGCTCGGCATTTGGAAAAGAAGAAGAAGAAAAGAAAGAATTCGACACTGCGAAACAGAATTCGATCATTAAGTCATCTGGAAGACGATTCACAGGCTTTGGTTGACATATCAGACTCAAGCCCCGAGAAACAAAACATTCAGAGAACTTTGCAACTAGATACGATTGTTAACAGATGGCTGCGAGATACCAGTTATGGCTTTCAAATTTCACATCTTCATCGGTTGTCTACTTTGCTGTTCCAGCCGGATTTTGGAAGTCGGAACCGTATGAAACCAGACAGATTGATGGCTTTGACGTTGGTTATGGACCGCCTTCTATGCTCTACAATGAAATTGCAGAACTTAACAGTCATCTATGAGCGAAGTGGTTCCTGGCTAAGCACAGTTTTCAACGATGCGGTGGAATACCTGGTTATGCGATATCATCGAATACTTTATTGGGATACGACTAGACTGACTAGCAGTAAATTAGAAGAGTTCCGTCAAGCAATTCAAGCCAATATAGTAGACAGTGAAAAAACCAATGCGTTTGGATTTGTGAGTTGCAACTACAAAGAAATGTACAGAAGAAACAGTAAGAACAATATTGATCTCAAGTTTCAAGGGTTGTTAACTCCCGATGGGCTTCTGGTACATCTTTTTGGACCAGTAACCGATGACGGAACTCAACTTTTTAAAGTGTCCGAGCTGGACGAAATGATTAAAGACGGAGTGCACAATATAGTTGATTCAGGTACTAGTGAGTTAGACAAGTTACATGAAAGATTGGAGTTGACATATCTACAAGAACTAAGAAAATTTCAAAAAAGTGATCCTGAGTTACAGAAGACGGTTAATATGACCAACACATCTGCAAGATTCTTTGTGAAAGTCTTATTGACAAACTGTTTAATTTGTTTGAATAATGGTTCATACACTGGACTTTGTCAACCTCCATCGATTGAAGAATATCTTGCAGGAGCAGATAAATAGCAAGTACAAATTTCAAACGTGACGATTAACTAGCTGTTGTAAATAACTTTTCATGGTATGAATATCCGATTCGATGCTCGTCAAACGGGAATTGGTCAAGTCCAAAGTGTTTTTAATTCCTCTGACTTCCAGTTCCAGCCTATGGACTAACAAGTGTTGAGGGTCCGTATCTTGAGAAACTCTTGAGGAGAGTACTTTGACCAGATTGTTAATTGAAGAAGTAATTCCCTCGTCGCTGTCAGTATGTTCATTCCATGCACTAGAACTCTGACGGGTTGTATCCTTCACTTTCGGGACAAAAGCGGACTCATTCTTCTGGTGCCTTTGGGTTTCAGACTGTCGTTCAAAAGTGTCTCCATTATTTTTGGGGATGCTGGTCGTCAGGTAATTGGTGCGACTTGTTTCCAATAGCTCTGCAAGAGAGTGGCCCATTATTATATCTTCAGTCAACAGTGAAGTCCCTTCATTGGTCTCAGGTGCTATCTGGGACTTACTCACTATATCCAAATATTTTTTGTTCAGTTTGTAGAGTTTTGTCGACAGTTGTCGAGACTTGTAACCTCTGATCCATTGTGGGCACAATTGGCTCTTTAAGAACTGGTTAAAGAACCAGTCTTGACTCTTAACTGTATACTCCAATTCTGTTCTTAAAAAGCTACTAGCAGAAGACAGAAAGTCAAGTAGAGCAGAAATATCGGGATTGAAACGAGAGCCATGAGCTTTTTCCATTGATTGAGATGATCCCAAAGGCGATTCAGGATCAGAGTCCAGATGGTGGGCTTCTGTCGCATCAAAAGATTGAGACGAAGTTTGAGCTGGAGGTTTGACTTCATTTGATGTCAAAGAAGCTGTACTTGAAGAACGTACATTCAAAGTTGAAATTCCGCTGGAGCTGGAATTGTTTGGCTGCACTATCCTGAACTTGTGCACCGAGTACTTCCGTGATCTGGAACCGTCCAATACGTTACTTTTCCTCCTAGTTGCAGAGCTTGTAGAAGTAGGAACCATAATGTCTATAAAAGATGTTTCTTTTTCTTTCTTGGTCAGTTGAATCTTTCCTGATTCTAAAAAATATGTCAATTGATCAACCAGATATGGAAATTTCACAAGTGTAGAAAGAAGAGCCTAGACATATTATGATTCACGTGATCGGGTATCAATTGAGTTAACGATGGAATATAGGACCCGAAGTTCTAGAAGAGAAGCTGAGTGAGCTGGAGAAGACTGTGAGTAGCGCTGAAGGCGGCTGAGAATGCAGGAATTGTGTTTAGAGAAGGACTTGTTACAAGCAAAAGAGAGAAGTTGGATCTCGGTTACTGCTTGCAAGAATACCCAATAATTGATTCCATTAAGATATTAAATATTTCATTATTCATTGTAAAGACAAAACGAGGCCTTGCTCGGACTTTTTAGCCAGTCGAAATCTTTGTTCCTGAAGACTAGAGAGTTTCTGTTTGTGACACCTTCGTCCTGCGGGCGGTGATCCCAATGTGATTTCCTTGATATATTGTAAAGTTCCGTAGTATCAATAGCCGTAGTTCCTGTGAGCTCGGCATCGGAGAGAATAGAACCAGAGCTCAAGCTAAAGATAGTCGGGGAGTTCATGATTGGGACTGGAGCAGACTGATCATTGTAAGCGAATACATTTCTGACATCATATTCAATGAAGCTGGCTGAGAAGTGAGAGGTCTTTGGATGCAGATTGTCCCATATCCAGGGAGACTTGATAATCAATGCATGAAATAGAGACTTGTTGATTTTGAGAGTTGGGCATAGCACTACGGCCAGGCTTGAGAGAGACATGCGATTATAGAGTTGGTTTTTTACGACTTTGGAGAAATGTCGTGTTAAAGTCTGTAGCAATGCAAAATTACAAGTAGGAAGGGATTGTAGGATTTCTTGCAAGATTTGGGTTGGAATGACGGTAGGTTTAAGGTGGTTTTCCAGTGGGGTAAAGGGAGAAAAGCTTGGAATGCCTTCTGGGCTGAAGGTGAGTTCTTCTGGCATTGGCTCATATGCAAGGAATTTGTATCTGTAATCTGTTATGGGAAGAATTGCTGATTTTTCGTCTTGATCTGGAGGCAGGACCATCAGATAAGTTTTTAGGAGGGTGGCTACAGTATGAACATCAGTGGATAACGGAATTTCGTAGTTTGGGCCATATTCAATGAATGAGTTTCTAAGTTTGAGGACAGAAGCTCTGCTTCCGCTTAGTCTGTAGAGGCCTTCTTCCCTCAGGCCATGGTCGTTGATAAATTTTATACAGTTGAAGATGAATTGGGGGACATTTTCAGTATAGGTAGCGGCACATAGTTTGTTTTCCCATTTGTTTAGAGTAGGAGAGTAGATTGAGCTTTCATCAAAGTACGGGTTGTAGTCGACGGCTTGCTTTAGGGGCATGCCAAACACTTGATAGGGGCCAGGTGTCAAACAATTCAGAATGTATTGAGAGTTAACTAGAGCTTGATGAGCTTGTTGTTCGTGAAGTAGGAGCTTTTGGTGTAGCTGTTTGTGATTTGGTCGAAGCCCATCGCAGCTTTTGACAATTTGGGGTTTGTTACGCTTTCTAGTTTTGAAGAGCTTTGTTTTGATGATATTTAGGATCATTGGACGAGGATAGATGACGAGATGGAAGAGCTGAGGTGATAAATGTTGATATATTCAGCGAAATATATACTTGTAGATATAAATTGAATATATCCTAACCTAAACGGTTTTAAAACGCTTGGAAGCAGAGAATGAATATCAACTATTCATAAGCTTACATGAATAGGTATTTAAGTGCTTGATTTAGTACCTGACATTTAGTTCCATGCTTTACAGATAAATGAATTCCGTCTTCTGCAATGGGTTCCATATAAATTGACAAGAAGAGTAGAATACATGCAGGTGGGGACTATATGGCTAAATATACAATTTGACGTTTGGAGTCTGTGTTTACTACTGAATGTGCATTTTCAGCCTGATATTAGAAAGATATTCAATGTCAGAATAGGAATTGGAAATATTGAATAGGCAATTTGAAGTAGGTGAATAGGAATTAGAATAGAAAGAGGAAATAAAAAATAATATATGAATAAAAATAAATAAATAAATAAATAAATAAATAAATAAATAAATAAATAAATAAATAAATAAATAAATAAATAAATAAATAAATAAATAAATAAATAAATAAATAAATAAATAAATAAATAAATAAATAAATAAATAAATAAATAAATAAATAAATAAATAAATAAATAAATAAATAAATAAATAAATAAATAAA
>JAJMHM010000020.1:79404-179543 GCA_030566045.1 Geotrichum geniculatum | reverse complement strand
AATTATGTACAATAAAATAATTATAAAATAAAATAATTATAAAATAAAATAATTATAAAATAAAATAATTATAAAAAATAATTCTAATATGGAAATATCAATATATAAATGCAAGTCTTTTGGCAAAACCTATGCGAATACTAAAGCACTAGAGATTCTCAGGCTTTGCAATAAGTTGATAGATAATTGAAGCTAACGACTAATGGACTTGTCCAAGAGAATACATTGTGAAAACTGGCCGCTTAACAGCTACATGATGGAAGACACGCTTTTGTCGGACAATGGAGCAGGTAGAGGGGCATTGAATGGTAGAAGTTAATACTTATATTTAACACATTTCCCATCTACAAAGTAAACAATGTGCATACAGATAAACAGGTGTGCACAGATAATTGAAGAAAAAGCCAGACGCAGGGTGCTTTTTTATCTACGAAAGATGGTGAGGGCAATCTAATAATATTGGAGTACATGGCTTCAAAGATCAAGTACAGGCGCTGTTTGTGACAAAGCTTTTCACAGTGAGGTTCTGGAGAGCCATTGTAAACGGGCACATCCTAGACCTCAGACGATTACCAATTTGAGCCAACCATATTGTAAAGCGATGGGATTGGTGATAGCGGTTATTGGTATTGGCGATCGTGGGCTTTGGTGCTGGCTTTAGCCGTCTTTGGCCCGTTGGTTGTCTTTTGCACTGAGCCTGAGCCGTACTGAGCCGTCTTCTCACTGAGCCGTGCTGAGCGGAATTGAGCAGCGCTGAGTAGTACAGAGTACAGTAGGCGGTACTGAAGCTAAAGCCGTTGAAAATGTGTGAGATTGTATCAAAGTGTTAGGAGCATGTCCATATAAAATAAAGTGGGTACACGAAACTGGACTTCAAAGGTAAAGTGAAATAATGGATGGTGATACTCCGTCAGATTGAATCTTGCTCACGATATGCTCCGTAGCCACTTAGGAGCTTTTATTTACTGTTTACTCTTTTTAGTCTTTTACTCTATTTCTCTTTACTCTACTACTTACTCTACTTATATCGTCAACATTAACTTATCCAGTAGGTAACATCCCCAGACCTCCTTTAAGACATCAGGGCTCTAGTAAAATGGGGAAAATTATTTCACTCAATACAAAAGCTGGAGTTGCGATACTTAACTACTTCACAGTTATAGAACAGTCGTCTGAATGTAGGTCAAAAACCGTGATATTGTACAGACCAATCAAGAACACTACGTTTATAGGA
Organism: Geotrichum geniculatum; assembly: GCA_030566045.1. Classification (NCBI taxonomy): domain Eukaryota; kingdom Fungi; phylum Ascomycota; class Dipodascomycetes; order Dipodascales; family Dipodascaceae; genus Geotrichum; species Geotrichum geniculatum. The sequence goes on along the minus strand of JAJMHM010000020.1, from coordinate 178,309 downwards.
GGTTTGTATACAATAAACGGAATCCATTCTAACCGTCACTCATTGACAGGAGCACGTTTTTTAGTTCCGTTCAATTTTGACAGGACGAAAGATAGTCAGTGGATGGTTCCCAAAGCTCTCAATGTTAACTCCAGCTCCATGTGTACGGGAGTATTCATGACATTGAACAGCTAACAATATTACAAACCCAATTCGGCATCTTGCAGATTGGCTGCAAGCTATTGTGCATCAACAATGTGAAAGGCTGGATTTGGAATTGCCATGATAGGAACAGAGCTGCAAGATAGATTCTCGCTAAATTCCAGATGTAGATTAGTGAAACTGTTGGACGTTTTCGCGTTTTTTCACTCTATCGTGGTTTTTGTTTTTATATTTAATTAAATGCGTGTTTCGCGTTTTCGCGTTTTCGCGTTTTCTCGCTCGGGGTACAAAAAGAAAAAAATAAAGTACAATAAAGCAGGACAGGACGCTGAGGCCAACCGCCTACAGTGCGTGGACGCTGGTAAAACTGAATTTGAAACGATGATGGAAATCTGGCATGTCGTCAATCTGGGCCAAATGATGCTACGAAATCTATGGGCAGAAACCTTTTTGGCAAGACTCATAGAATCTAGGACGAACACAATAGAACCTACAATAGTACTTGAGTAAAATTACAACAGGCTTTGAGCTCGAACCAAGGGAATATAATAAATGGGGGAAGATTTAGTTACTGAGAACAGTGCTCTGCAGACTCAGAATAGAAATTGAACAGACTTAGAACGAGCAGACTCAGAACAGACTTAGAACAGCCTCAGAACAGAACAGACTCACCAGAACAAACTTAAAATACCAGAACGAACAGAAACTGAACAGATCTTGCGACAACTCATTTAATCAATTGATCTCACATTTTACGCTTTCGAGTATAGTAAACCTTTGCTATTTCTGTGCTCACACTAAAATCCAGCGTCTCCATCTCCACCTCCAGCTCAGGATATACCATCATCGCCAAATCGAGTATCATATGAGCCGTAAGCCCTTGAAGAACAATCGTCTCGTCCTCGTCCTCGACGTCGCCGTCCCCCAATATCTCAACTTCACTTCTCACCACCGCATAATCGTGAAATATCCACTCAAAGCCCTTCACATCCATCCGCGTGCCTCCCAAATACCATGGGCTACGCTTCATCACCTTCACCAGTTCTATCGCAAACGCATACTCAACCTCTGCCTCCTCTATGTCTCCGCATATCCCTTCAGCACTCGGAACCCACACCACGCATGGTCGGACACATATCCCGTTGTACGACAAGTAACATCCAAGCACCCCCAGCCGGCGCAGCTCCGGGTGCCGTTCTAAATCAAACCCAATTTCTTCTCGGGTCTCCCGCAGTGCGCATTCCCACTCACTTTCTGCCCGGCTGTCCACCTTGCCGCCTGGAAAGGCACTCATACCGGGTGAGCTCCGTAGTTTATGCGATCGTTTGGTCAAAAGTGTTTGAAGCTTGGTAGGATCGTTTTTACTCGGAAAGAGGAATATTAGTACCGCTGCTCGTTTAGATGGTGGAAATGACAGCCATATTCGATGCGAAGTAGTTTGATCTAGAGTTTTTGGAAGTGACAAACTTGGTATCATCTTTTGTCAGTCGTTAGCCGTTAATCAGTAGCCAGTCAATCAGTTGTCAGTCGTCAGTCGTTAGTCGTCAATAGTCAGTCATCAATTATTCAATCAGTTTTTAGTCTCTAAGTCTTTCAGTAAATCAATTATGTCTTCATATATTCTTCATGTTTTTGTCTGCGTTGAATAAACAATATGGGGTTCATCAAATATCATTACTCATCAATTATATAATGTTGTGTGTTCGAATCCATTAAATCACCAAAATATCGAGCCTTCTCAAATTGTTAGGCTGTCTACGCGCCATATTGCCTATTTTGTATTTTGTCCCATTCTTATATGTCTCTTGTTAATCTCATCCATACTAGCCAATGAGTCCACCATCTGTCAACCACCAAGACATCTATAAGAAAATAATGTTGATTAAGCGAACGGTTGTCATAAACAGATGCAACTGCCATCCTGAGATTGACTTTTGGAGATGCTGAAATTGTATCAGTTCGAATTCCTGATACGCGCTTATTGACGATGGCCAGCGTCTTGGACTTTGGTTCTGCTTACCACCAGTTAGCCCTTACGCTCGATAGCAGCCCTCATAGTTTCTAGTAGATGCCAACATTGCAGCTTCCTTCATAACTCCTCGTGGGCCGTTTGGAACACTTTTAGTTACTACTAATTCTCAGTTCAGAGAGAAATTGCCCAGATACTTGTACTCGTTTCCTGACCTTGACACTCCTGTCTGATCCCTATTTCAATATCTTTCAAGTATATAATATATTTTGACATTTCTATTAGTTAAATTCATGATTCCTGTTTGGAATATTTATACTTTAACTATTGTCGATTTTAAAATCAATTCTAATTAGTCTATAGTTTGAGAAATATCTTTCTACTGAGCATCTTTAATAAAAGAAAGCCTACTATTATCAATGAATCCATTATCAGAATCAGAAAAATTTCAACTCATCATGGTGCAAAATTAATTGTCAATATATAGTTCCCTTCAAGACAATCCATGAACAAATTTCATACCACTTCATACGCAAATATTGGAGTAAAGTAAAGCTGACAGTAGCAGCAACACATTAAAGTATTCATATTGGAACTCAAGAAACTGTTTAAAATAGTTTAAGCAATAACAACATACAAAACCATTCCTCTTGCAACCCACTTATGACAACCCACTTATGAAAGTTTTAGTTTCCCAGGCTAATCAGTAGCTACTGGTTTACCTATGGCAGTGATGAGCGCTGGTCACACTCCTTCTAACTAGGAACAATCCAGATCCAATTTCAAAGTTAGTCGAAAAAATCATTGACAAAATATAACTAGAACTTGTGTTCAAGAAATGAGTAACTACTTTTTGATTTCCTATTGAGTACCTGTTATCCAATAACAGGTCCCTTGGCCCAGTTGGTCAAGGCGTGGTGCTAATACTAAAGTTTAACAGCTAAGTTTACGCCAAGATCAGCAGTTCGATCCTGCTAGGGACCATATTTTTTCATTGATTATCAATGACACTTGTGACAGCCACTTTGCTTAATTTGAACTGCTTCACTAAAACAAAACAACAGAAGATTGGATACGATTGAGAGAACAATAATTTATAAATCTCATTTTTTCCAAAACATTTGGTAACTAAACTTCCACTTCAGAAATAACCGCTAACAATCACCCAAGTCTACAAATGCCGTTGGTGCACTTCATTAATACAAAATACCTTTTCCAAATAAGTGTTGGTGATGAAAAATATTAATTGTTTTATGTTCTTGATCAAAATAAATTTGCCCTTCAGTTGAAAGCTCCTGATATTACAAAAAGACCGTTTACAGAATATTCAAGATCTATAGATCTTTTATTTTATTAGATATATTTCAATCTTTTTGTTTTCTTCGTCTCTTGTGAGAATATGATAAAAATCGATGAAAGGCAGATCGATATAAAGAAGTTGTACATTCATTGTACTTGTGAACTCATGAATATTGTTGTTTAATTGAATTGACAATAAATACTGCTGGAGCGCGTTTTATTTCAGTTTATTTAATTGTTTTTTTGACCAATATGAAAATAGATATAGTTACAACTCCATATAAACTCTCCAAATACTTCAAGATATTAAATGAATTATGAACTCTTTCAATAATTTTTTTCCAACAGGTTTTAATAAGTCTACTACTTTTGTTTATTCGGCCATTTCTCCTGATTTTAAAGACAAAGTGAACAAATTTTTGGATAAAGACACTACTTCTTTAACGGTCTCTTCTCGAATATTTTATTATATAGTATTATCTGCTGCAAAACTACTTTTACGAATATGGAGACTATCGATTCTATTAGGGATCGTGGGATATTCCATACTTTTAGCATTCTTCTCAAGATCCAATGCTTCCAAAAAAACATATTCTTTCAAACGACGTCAAACACCAAATAGTTCAACACCATATTGTCTGACGGATATTACAAAAGACACAACTACTAGAAATCCAGATGCGACCCATCCTTACCATTTAAATTATGAACCTTCAGAATCACTGACCTCACTTGAATCAGAAGTTACATTTAAAACAGAGAGGGAAACTTCTATAGAAACTATTACTTTCTCAGAAAGTTCTTCTAAACCAGATCCTTTGAAAAATTTAGACACAATTGAAGACAATAAAGCTCAAGAAACAAAAAATATTCAAAAGAATATTACCCAAGATGAACATTTATTCAAGTCAAATAGCGGATCGACGAGTCCCTCTGTTGGGGTAAGCATTGAGCATTTATCCAAGATACCTGAACAGAATACCGAAAACTATGGACTCTCTGAATATAACATGAATTCAACAAAACCTTCCTGGATGCACAAATCTACCAATTCTTATCTTGAACCCAAGTGTGATACCAACTCAGCTCAGATATCATTAAACAAGATGTATCCTGATATGGTTAACATTTATAGTACTAGTGAAAACTATTCTCCCACGGTTGGTAATATTCAATCAAATATTGAAGTCGGTATTTCAAACGTACATAATGAAAAAGTTGACGACAATTGCAAATTTGAGCCTGATATTCAAACCCCTGGTTCTTCAACTGAGCTCAATAGTTCGCTTAAAAGGGATCAGTTAACAAATGATAATGCCACAGCTGTCGATTCAAAATCTTTGAATTGTGCTAATATTGAAGAGAATTCTGATGTATTCTCATCAGAATATACAGGTTTTTCAGATATTGAAAATTCTCTAGTCAGAGTGCTTTCCTCTGATTTGGAAGTTTTGAAATCTGATACTGAAAACGCAATTATGTTAAAATCGGTGAAAATCGTGAATTCTGTTTCTAGCAATGAAAATATGAAAGATATTTTGCCTTCTTTCAATTCATTGGCATCCAAAAATAATGTCTTAACTTCTATTCAAGTCAATTCTACCTCAAAAAGGCCGTTGATCCAAAAATCATCTAAAAGATCTTTTTACTCAGATCTATTTTATGATCGTTCTTCAGATAACGGCAACTTTCCATGTGGTGTTTACCTTTTCAGCACTTCAACACAACTAAACAATCCAAATAAATTGAACTATGATTTGGTTATAAGGGAGGCAATTTTTTGTTATGGCGCGGATCGCTTCCCTCATACATTTTTGCATAAGCCTGCTAAGATTTTTGTTCCTAGCGATGTTAAGAATTGTCCTCCAGGAACTATTCCAATGGAGAGATCTTACATTAAACGGTTAAGATCAAGACTGCTTTTCAAGCCTTTAGAGACTGATGTTATGTTTCCTTACCCGCTTCCACCAGGATCTTTGGTATACAAATCTTCACAAGTAATTGGGAACGATGTGAATGATAAAACCAGCTCTTTTCCAATGATTTTATCAATATCTGATGCTGGGTTTAAATTATTTCAAATGACAGAGCATGATATGGACGCTGAATACCTCAAGCTTCTTAACAAAATCAGTACGAGCCCAAGCAGCCCGAATAATTTAACCGAGCCCCAAAATTTTATTCCTATTGAAGTTATTCCTATTAACAACCAATTTGTCTTCAATGGTAGTAATATGAATACAAAATCGTCGAAAATCAATACGGAATTATCACGACAAGAGCTCAAATTGAGTAGGAGTACTCCAAAAGTTTGTGAAATTTCATTTTGCAAAACTTTTAAACACAGTGAAAAAAAGAATAAGCACAATATTGAGTACCATAAACCTGCCGTTTCGCCCAAGCAACTGTATGAAATTTTTCTCAAATTCTTTAAAGATTCTCAGGAAACCTTTCTTGATAAGTTGGTCAAATTAGAAGCATCTAAGCAGCATAGTCATCGGTGCTGAAAAGCCTCACAACTTTCTAATCAGTTTCTATATATTTCTACAGTTTGGTATGGCAAATGGACTATTAAGATTGTATCTAGTATTTTGGTGTTACTTTTTTAAATCTCTAACAAATAAATTTACTTGAATGATAGAAATGAGAGGCAGCCTATAGCCCATTTTGATATCATATTGCATCCCTGAGCTTCAAACTTTTAAAAGTTTTTGATTGATTCAACAACTTTGAGCAGAAACTGAAGACAGATTTTATGCATACCTATTAAATATTTTGGTATCATTTACTCCAGCGATTCAATTTTGTTTACCAAATTATTAGTACTTTGGTATATAATGGTATATTTTAGAGGAGCTAGTTTGACAGAATCAACCATCTCAATACACAGATATCCTAAAACTCCAGTATATATTTTAAAGGGGCAGTTACTCATAGCGACTTCTTCCACATATTTACTCTATAGAAAAATAACTTGAAGGGATAACATTTCACAACTATTACTGAAGAGTGATAGCGAACATGTTCATGGTAAGTAGACTATGAAATAGCTATAGGGGCTCACAAAATAATGACGTAAAGTGTTGAATCATGAATTGAAAAAGATATCATCTTATTTCTCTTGGGATTGACTTGAATATTTGGTAATTTTTTATTTCAGTACCTAAACGATTATTTTGAAAACAGTTAAGATAGAATGTTGGTAAATTCAAATTGGATTACTTTTATTTGGCTGATTCATTTGGTCTATGCCAAATCTACAGTCTTAATAAACACTTTATAAAGCCAATCAACAATCCTATCAATAAGTACTTTTCTCGTAAGAAAAATCAGATCCAATTTTTCTATTGTCAAAGTAACTGTTTAAGTAGTTTATGAGAGACTATCACATTGATATTTTGTGTATTTCTACTCATCAAAAGGTGCTCATAATTATCTGGAATAACAGATAGTTCTATTAAAAGCTAGATACATCATAATTTTGATTCGCAGTGGATAAAAATATTTTTACGAATACTTTCTGGCCTGATTATCACAAGATTGGAATTCATTGAAAGAAGATGTCGATCAACCTTAAATTCACTATTTGCCAATCGCCGACCATGAATGCTTGTGATTGAATATTTTGTAACTAAATTAAAGGGATTTCGTATATTTTGATGCCGTTAATATAACATGGAGGAAATTTAACACTACCGTATATAAAGAGCTCCATTTTTGTATTATAACTGATGGAGTTGTGATAATGTCAGTTTCAGACGAGATCGATCTTTAAGATCTTCCTAGAGGTATCAAAGTTTTAGCAGAGTGACTACAGTTGAAATGGTATTATTTTTTGCAGATGATTCAATCAAGAAATTGATCAAAATTACTCTTATTTGAGTGAAGTGAAAATTGTTCAGTGATATAAACTGGTTTTCTGTGTGAAAAGACAAATTAGGTGGTACATTTTCGTCTAGTTTAAAAAAAGACTGAAAATGAGAAAATATCTAGAATGCAAAAACTTCATTTTATCATCAATGAATCGTTTCGGGACTGTGATTTCACGCGCTCTCTTGGGAAACTAGAAAAAAAAAATTACACAAATCACAGCTCAAGATCCCTAAATGTTAAATATAAAAATTTGACCACTAGAGTTAGATGATCTCAGGGCCTAATAGCCAGTACCTTCTGGTTTAACTTTAATCATAAGGTTTGGAGAGTCCCTAAAATGTACAGTTCAAAATTCATCAAATTTAAAAAGCTATTCAGCAAGTCTTAAATGTACAAATAAAAACCATCCGTACCATTATTCTGAATAATCGTTGACTCTCAACTAAACTTAACAATTCAAGAATAAATAAATAACACTATTGTATCTAGTACTTGTGGTATATACGCGATTCAAAATTATGTAGAAATAGCCTAATGAAGTTTGACAAATTTCAGATATGTTTGAATATACCTAGTTTTGATCGAATTTTAAGATGGCCCGATGGTTTAGTGGTATAATTCTCGCTTAGGGTTTTCTAAGCACAATTGCGAGAGGTCCCGGGTTCAATTCCCGGTTGGGCCCTTTTTTTTAATTGAACAATAGTGTCAATAGCATTCAGATACTAGTACGCATTGGTTTTTGTGAAATGTTATAACTTAAGGTTGATTTCTTGTTTGAGCATGAAAAATATAGTGAACTCTATTTCTTGGGCTTGGAGAAATCATGAAATGATGAAACTTGATGGGCCCTGGGTCAACTAAGAAAAAAGATATATATGAAGATAACTTGTTAACGTTGCATTTAAATGGTCACTAATTAACAACTTTATTAGTAGTTTCATGTTAAGAAATACTCTTTTTGATTAACTTTTGTTGTATAGTTTTCAACAAGTTTTTGAGTTAAGCGAATTTTGGATATTAGTTAAACTGAATATTGGCTCTATAAGCTAGTAAATAATCATGTTAATTTCAAAATAATAATACCTTTCGAAAATACACAATATATCATGAGACTTGACTATAAAAGAGAAAAAAAACTAGAACTTTAAAGATGGAAGTTTTGACAAAGGGCATACACGTTTAATGCCATGAAAAAGGTCATTGAGTAAAGGTACGATCCCTGAAAAATAACTTCCTTTGGAACATTTCAAAATGAAATGGTTTTTAATATAATATATATTGATTGTTCAGCGAATGTAATGCTTCTTGGAAACTCAATTGAAGAAATATTGACATTGAAAAGATCTATATTCTTGAAATGTCCTTTGTTTAAATGAAAAATTCAAGATTTTTGTTTCTACGAAATGTGACTTTATAAATATATCTCGAGTTCCCTGACCAGTCTGATACATTCTTCACCTGTTTCCATCATTAATATTTGACATGCCTTACCTCAACGACTCGACTTCAACCATTATACCAAATTCCAAGGGTCTGGACGGACTTGTATCTCAATATATATATGACCCGTTAGAAGATGACTTTGTCAAGTTGGATTTCGACAAAAAAAAAGAGCTAACGAAACTCGGATCAGGTATTCGGAAATCACCAACGTCATTTTACCTCTTCCAAGAAGAAGAGATGGATTCGGATTCTACATCTTCTATTCACACTTCATCAAGTGACAATGATTCAGGAAGCGACTATTTTATTCCACCACCGTTTGTCATTGACTCGAAACTACTTATTAAACCATCATCGGTTTTAAATGTACCGTTGAGAGGATGTCTCAAAAAGAATTATTCTATTGAAAAGCTAAGAACAGTGGAGGAATATTTTCATGAAAGCGACGCAAATACGGCACCAGTTAAGCTACTTAGGCCTCGAGTTAGATATGTTCAAACTGCTGGTAAAGGACCTTTCGACAAGGGAATTACTACAAATGACAAAGTGTTTTCAGAAAATGATAAAACTCGTACGACAAGCAAGCGTGTTACTATAGGATATTGCTATGTCCAAGACTATATGACTATCTCTGAGCCAAATTCAGTTTTGCAATTTGACGACTTGATACAGGCAGGTGCGATTGAATTTAAGTTTGACGGCCCTGAATTTCAGTCCAGCGGTCTTTCCATACAACAGAGTAACGAATAAAGTTGTTGCAGCTCAAAACCTACAATAGCAGGTTTAGTTTGTTTCAGGGCTTGTCTAAGCAGCCAAAGACAATTGCATTTCAGCCATCACTGCATAGAGAGTATATATAGTAAGCTATGAGTTATATATCAAGTAAATCTGCAATTAATATATTTATATTTCATAGATTTTAGGGTTTCAACGCGCTCACATATAGTAAAGGATTTGCAGTCATTGTATATCAATGGTAAGTTGAAACTCTCCATAAAAATAATGGTGATCCTCCTTCACTGTTTAAAATCATAGCGCCTGGAGCTGATTTCATGTCTACAATAAGGAATAATAGCTTAAGCTTTTCATGTAAAATAATTCAAATTGATATGATCATCGTACTTTTAATAAACCGTATAATCAGAGAATGGCGTTGCAAAGTTTGTGGACGAGCTGAGGAATCGCGTTGTTGAGCCAATTTATCTTTCCATTGAACGTAACAAACGCGTCTAGAAATAAGACATATCGCTAGCTAAGCTCTCCTGCAGTTTGAACTTTATAACCCAGATTCTGTACAAAAGCTTACCATGGAGCGTCCGACATTTGTCTCTAGTCCTTCGGAGAGTTAAATCTCAGACATCAGTATAGAACCAAGGCACCATAATTGAAGAAAACTTGTGTAGCATCTTGATATTCGTTGTTGGTTACTCGACCAATTTGTTGTTCACAGATTACAAACTTGACAGATCTTGATAGATCTTGATAAATCTTGATAGATCTTGATAGATCTGATAATCAAACCCCATATTAAAACACACTTCCTAAATAGGATATAGAGAGGATGTTACTCTGGCAACCGCCCGGATTTCTCGCACTTGCAATCCCGCTTACATTTAGCAACACTATAAATTCAATGGTGCAAAGGCGAAAATTCAAAAAAAAAAAAGAGTTAGATCAACACTTCTTACTACACTAAACATTATAGAAATGGTTCAAGACAATACAAAAATTAGAATTGCCATTGGTACGTTTGTCAGAAAGCGCGTCGAACAGTACTAACGCGAACTCAGACCGTGGTGGAACATTCACTGACGTTTGCGCCCACGTCCCGTTTCCTGAACCCCACGATATCGTTTTGAAGCTCCTATCCGTGGACCCTGCAAACTATCCAGATGCTCCGTCAGAAGGAATCCGAAGAATTCTAGAACAGGTCTTCCCTGGGAAGCATCCTCGCGGCCAGCCCATTGATTTGACTGCGGTGGAGTCTATTCGCATGGGGACTACGGTTGCTACCAATGCTCTGCTGGAGAGAAAGGGCGACAGAGTTGCATTTCTTATTACCAAAGGATTCAAAGACATTTTGAGAATTGGCCAGCAGGCTCGACCTCACATTTTTGACTTGGAGGTGAAGAAGCTGGAGCTGCTATATGAGTCAGTGTTTGAGATTGACGAGCGAGTCACTACAGAAGGATACAGTGAGAACAAGTCGGTAGAGACGTTTGACGTTGAGAACGATCCTGAGCTTGTGGTCGGAACCAGTGGCGAGATCGTGAGAATCCTGAAGAAGCCGGACGAGCAAGAGATCCAGAAGACGCTGGACACGATCTGGGAGTCAGGAATCAGGTCTTTGGCCATTTCATTATTGCATTCGTACATTTACCCAGAGCACGAGCAGGTCATAGCAAAGCTCGCTAGAGCCAAGGGCTTTGACGTCTCTGTTTCGTCCGAAATCCAGCCCATGGTAAGTAAACGGGTTGCGCACTGTATGGCAAGTGCTAACAAGAGTGATTCAGGTAAAGATTGTATCTCGAGCAAACTCAGCGTGCGCTGACGCCTACCTCTCGCCCATCACGACGAGATACGTCCAAAACTTTGGCAGCCAGTTTGCAGGAGGGCTTGAAACCGTTGGCCACAAGCTGCTGTTCATGCAATCTGATGGAGGCCTTACCTCCTGGTCATCGTTTTCAGGACTCAAGGCTATCCTGTCGGGCCCTGCTGGAGGAGTGGTTGGATATGCTGAGACCTCGTACTCCAAGGGCGACCTGCCCGTGCTGGGCTTTGATATGGGCGGCACGTCGACTGACGTTTCGCGGTACAGCGGCCAGCTGGAACATATTTTTGAAACCATTACGGCAGAGGTGACGATCCAGAGCCCTCAGCTAGATATCAATACCGTTGCTGCGGGAGGTGGGTCTATCTTGTGCTGGAAAAAAGGCCTTTTCCAGGTGGGCCCTGAATCAGCTAGCGCACATCCAGGCCCTGCATGCTACAGAAAAGGTGGCCCTCTAACGGTCACCGATGCGAATCTTTTTGTGGGCAGAATTCTGCCCGAGTACTTTCCCCATATCTTTGGTCCCAATGAAAACGAGCCGCTGGACAGAGAGATCGTTAAGGTGAAGTTTGGGGAGCTCACCAAGGAGATCAACGGTGACCGTCCGGGCCAGCCTGAGCTGACGGCGGAACAAGTCGCCATGGGCTTTTTGACAGTTGCCAACGAGGCCATGTGCCGGCCTATTCGTTCTCTGACGGAGGGCAAAGGCTACGTAACAGCTAAGCACTACTTGGCCAGTTTCGGGGGAGCTGGCGGTCAGCATGCCTGTGCAGTTGCAAACAATTTGGGAATCTCTCGAGTTATCGTTCACAAGTATTCATCTATTCTGTCTGCGTACGGAATGTCGCTCGCGGACGTTGTGCACGAAGTGCAGAGACCAGAGTCCACGGTGCTGGATGAAACGTCGCTTGTCGGGCTCAATACGCGCCTGGACGAGATCTCCCAGGAAGCCGTTGAAGCGCTGCTTGCTCAAGGGTTTGACCGGTCGATGATTGAGGTCGAAAGGTATCTGAATTTAAGATATAAAGGTACCGAAACCTTAATTATGGTGCAGAGCAGCGACGAGGCCTCGTACAAGGAGACGTTTGTGACTCGCCATGAACAAGAGTTTGGCTTTACGCTGGAGCGCGAGGTGCTGGTGGGCGATATCCGGGTTCGCGGCGTGGGCAAGACTCCTTCTCTTTCCAACACCACGCCTGCTGCTGACTACAAACAATTTGGCACGACGTTTGCCGCTGCTCCTGAGAGCGCAGCGTCAGGCACGAAACAGGTTTACTTTGAGAACAGAGGGTGGTTGGAATCTTCCGTCTATGAGATTGAAAAGCTTGCGCGAGGCCAAGCAGTTGAAGGTCCCGCAATGATTATCGATCGCACTCAGACAATTGTCGTTGACCCCAATGCCACTGCTTCCATTCTCACGAACCACGTCGTGCTGGATCTGAACCAGTCTGAAACCAAGACACACATCAACTCCCATACTGTTGATCCGGTCCAGCTGTCCGTATTTGGGCACCGATTCATGTCTATTGCTGAGCAGATGGGCCAGACACTCCAGAAGACATCTATCTCGACCAATATTAAAGAGAGACTGGACTTTTCTTGCGCAATCTTCGACCCTGAAGGAGGATTGGTTGCTAACGCACCACACATTCCAGTGCATCTTGGGTCAATGTCTTCAGCGGTTGATTATCAGCGCAAGCTCTGGAAGGGCAAGCTGAAGGATGGAGATGTGCTGATGGCCAACCATCCTGCGTTTGGGGGATCGCATCTGCCAGACATTACTGTTATTACACCTGTGTTTGAGCCTGGAACAGAGAACATTATCTTCTGGGCTGCTTCTCGGGGTCATCATTCAGACATTGGGGGCATCACGGCGGGCTCCATGCCTCCCTTCTCTAAGGAACTGTACGAAGAAGGAGCCATGATTAAAGGATTCAAGGTGGTTGAAGGAGGCAAGTTTGACGAGGCCGGCGTGGTAGACCTGTTGTACACGCAGCCGTCGCAGTACGAAGGCTGTTCAGGCTCGCGAAGTCTCAGCGACAGCATTTCAGATCTCAAGGCCCAGATTGCTGCTAATAACAAGGGAATCAATTTGATTCGAGCACTTATCGGTCATTATGGGCTTGACGTTGTTCAGTTCTACATGCACGGAATTCAGTCCAATGCGGAGGCTGCTGTTCGGTCGTTGCTGAAGGCCGTTGCGAAAAAGCAGGAGAGTTCTGTGCTGGTAGCCAGAGACCAGATTGACGACGGAACGGAGATTCACCTGAGGGTTAGTATTGACGCTGCTACGGGATCTGCTGAGTTTGATTTTACTGGTACGGGCACCCAAGTGTATGGTAATTTGAACGCACCGCGGGCCATTAGTCAGTCTGCGATTTTGTATGTGCTGAGATCATTGATTTCAGACGACATTCCGTTAAATCAAGGCTGCCTACAACCCATCAAGATCGTTATACCAGAGGGTACCCTTCTGTCGCCGTCACCTACGGCTGCTACGGTTGGAGGAAATGTTGAGACGTCTCAGCGGATTACGGATGTGGTCTTGAAGGCCTTTTCGGCCTGTGGAGCGTCTCAGGGGACGTGCAACAACTTGACATTTGGCACGAAAGACTTTGGATACTACGAGACGATTGCTGGAGGGTCTGGCGCGGGTCCTAGCTGGCAAGGACAGTCTGGAGTTCAGGTACACATGACCAACACTCGGTCTACGGACCCTGAGATTTTGGAGAAGCGCTACCCATGTATACTTCACGAGTTTTCTATTCGGGAGAACTCTGGGGGAGCTGGGAGAAATCAGGGAGGCCATGGAGTAGTACGCGACATTGAGTTCCGGACGCCTGGGGTTCAGGTGTCGATATTGTCGGAGCGCCGGACGACGGCGCCATTTGGCATGGCTGGGGGCGAGTCTGGGGCCAAGGGCGAGAATTTGTGGGTTCGCAGCAAGCAGGGAAAGGTTGTATCACTGGGAGGCAAGAATACTGCCATGTTTGAGGAAGGGGATCGTATTATTATCAAGACACCTGGAGGAGGAGGATATGGGGTATTTGGAGAGGTAGTGGAGGAGAGTAAAGGGCAGAGTAGGTTCATTCCTCGGGCTGGAGGTAGTGTAGTAGGTAGGCAAGCTGTTGGAGCGAGTTCATCTTGATGTCTCAGTTATATAAAACAAGTGTTGAATTTTAGTTTGAGACAAAGCAGCAGATAGTGGAATGTATAAAGTTATGAGATGACAGGAGATGAGGAAGATGTGGATAGAGTGAATAAGAGCATTAATGAAAGCTGAAATATAAAGACTGAGATCAAAGATCAAGAAGATCTTGATGTAGATGTGAATTTATAAGGTATAAGTAGATGAATAGATGAAAAAATAAATATTAAAAAAGAATAAATATAAAGAAATATAAAAAAGAATAAATATAAATAAATATAAATAAATATAAAAGAAATATAAATTGATATAAATAAATATAAAAGAAATATAAATTGATATAAAAAAAATCTAAATCAAGTAATACTTGAATCGCGAAACTAATTCCACTCCCTTCTTGATCACAAACTCTAAAATATTCAAGTAACAAAAATCTAGAAAGCCGGCCAAATTCCCCAGACTCAATACAAACAAGAGAAAAATTCAAAGACATCAACATGATTTTAACTAACTAAAGTTACATGAACAAGTAAAGTTTTGCATGAAAAAAAAACTCCATCTAAAAAGGCCAATTCATGAGTAATAAATAGAGAGTGATATAATATTCGTTCAGTCAACGCCAGTAACTGCAGTATGAAATGTAAATAGAAGGACGGCTATTTGGCGGTGATTTTCTTCGTCAACTTCATGAATAGATTTTTGGTGGCATTGGGCTTATGAGAAGACTGCTGGTGCTCGTCGTCAGACATTTGTAGCTGGGGAAATTGCTCAAGAGTGGAATCGTGGACCGGAGCCTGGATGTGCATAATGTTCCCGCTGAAAAGAGGCTTCACTGTAGGCTGCTTGTACTGGAGACTGGCGGACTCTATCAGCGCAGAATGAATCACGTCGTCAATATCAGGGAGATGCAGTTCCATAGGAGAAGAGTCTTCGGGGTCGACGGCCTCGTACTTGTAGTAGTATTCGTCAATTATGCTATGATTGGGGTAGGAGTATGTGGAGGAGTTTGGGACAATGAAGACCGGGCTGAAGTTTTTGGTGGGCTCGTTGAGCATGATGGTGTTGCCCGAGGAGGGCGTGCTGGAGACGGACGAGCTGGTTGACACGGAGGACATGAAGGATATTGAGGGCGAGTCGTCGAAACCATTGTGATGCGAGCTACTGGAGAACGGGAAGGTTGATGAAGCGGGAACGGGAGCTGAGAGATGTGACTTTGGAGGTTGGTCTGTAGCGTGCGACGACGATGCCAGCTTACTACACGAGTTTCTTTTCTGTAGGGCACGTTTCAGTCTGTCAGAGTTGATGGTGGACATGGTGGAGGTATAAGAGACAGTTGGAGAAGAAAAATACTTTTGACTAGAGAACGAGATTCTGTGGAATATATATATTCACCAGACGTTGTAGATGCTCGAAACGGACATAATGCTTAAAGTCAGGAAAAAGAAATTACATGCACGATTGTACGACAGAACCGATATGGCATTTCTCTGCCAGACGACATTTGCATGCATGGAGAACAGAACGAGGGATGAATCGGCAAAAAAAGAAAGTTAAAATTTCTTTTTTAGGTAGGAGTATAATTTCTTTTTGAGAAAGTGGAAAATAGTACTGGATGGATGAAGTAGTGGATAGTATTGGATAGTACTGAATATTGGATAGTACTGAATACTGGATAGTACTGAATATAGATAGTACTGAATATTGAATAGTCGATATCGGATAGTATATACTACAATTTGAAATTGATTAGTGGTTAAGATAATGGTTAACAAATGACTATAAATGGTTAATAAATGACAGATCATGTAGTAGATGATTAATAGAAATGATGTAAATAATAATATATTAAAAAATCATGTCGTGAAAAATATGAAAAATAAAAAGAAAAAAGAAACATTGAAATGGTCGCATTGTAAACTAGAGCACACACCCTGGTATATATTCAAGATATAAAAACAAAATAACAGGCATGGAGAATACCGGCAGCAGCAACCGACTACAGGAAAGTTGTGTTGAACAAGTGTAACAGTGGAGCATTACGTTGTTACTGAACGAAATCAGGTTACAAACAAGTGGAGTTGACTATTTCAATGATCCATAGTCCAAAGCTCTGTTAGATTAGTAAGATCAAGAAAAATATTACCAAGAAAATGAAATTACTAAGAAATTATAAAATCAACGTTAACAATGACATTAAAGCTACAGTCTATGCTGTGCGCATGTGACATGTAAAAATAGCGTACCTTTATGGTAGTGGCAGAATCTTCCATAGTAGTGAGTCTGTGCAGATAAAACAAGACTACCTGAAATACCCCTGTTAGATAGAGGGTTAGGGTTTATCAGCAATCTGATCTAAGCTTAGATAACAATGAGTTTACTGCAATCTAAGCTCGGTGACATTTTTGTGCTTCATCGATCTCATCAGCAAGAAAAGAGTCCTCGGCGCAATTTGTTTGTTAATTTAGCACTGTAGTACCCAAAGTGATTATTAAACGGGAGCAAGAGGAGCAAGGAGCGCTGTGATTTCATTGCTAAAGTCTAGAATGAAGCGTTTCAGTTTTTGGTAGTGATAGCGTTTGTTGTATGAATCGTGGTTGAGACCATTTTTTGGTTAGGGTATTTAGTTGGATGGGGGAGTTGGTGAGGTTTAGGAGGTGGTGTAGGTGGGTTCTGTTCTAAGTAGACTCTGTTCTAAGTAGACTCTGTTCTAAGTAGACTCCGGTACCAGTCTAAGTTCAATCCTAAATCAATTCACTTCTAGGTGGGTTTTGGATCAATCCACTTCTAGGTGGTTTTGGATCAATTCAGTTCTAGATGGTTTTGGATCAGTTAACACTCTATCCCTAATATCACCATCCTGTACGAACTTGAACACTAGTTCAAACTCTTCATCCTCCAGTTTCAATTCTATTCCAACATTGGTAAGTTGCTCTATTCCAATATTGGTAAGTTGTCAAACTCAGTTTAGTAGGAATAGTCCTTCAAACCTTCTCATATCCACAAAGTTCTACTCGGTCATCTCCACGAACTTCGCATAAGCGTCATTGTTTAGTGAATCTGAGATCGTGACAGTTCATTGTCTTTATCAATTCAGCAGTTAATTCATATTGTATTCGTGATATTAATAATATCAATCTCAATCTCATATTCATGATCTCAATCTCATAATCATAATATCAATCTCATAATACTCATAATATCCCATAATACTCATAATATCCCATAACACTCATAATATCCCATAACACTCATAATATCCTATAACACTCATAACACTCATAATATCCCATAACACTCATAACACTCATAACACTCATCATTAAAAATATAAAAATATAAAATTATATTTTAAACGATTTCATTCCCTTTAAATACTCTTTCAAATATTACATTAACCATGTATCTATACACAGGAACCCGCAGCTCCCGCAGCTCAAATTACCCTTTCAAGCCTACAAAAAATAAACCCTAATAAACCCTACCTCCCACCAAAAACAGTCCCATCTCTCACAAAAACCCTCTTTCAGTAATCAAAATCCCCGCGTACCTCTCAGCCCCTGCGTATCCCTCAGTCCTCCTCTCCCTCCTCCCCTTCCTCTCACCCCCAATCGTCCTCTCCCAGCCGCTTTTCGCCCTATCTCAATCATCACATAATCGCTTACTCACCCTCCCCTACTCCCCTATTGGGCCCTATCTTGCCCTCCCGCTCTCCCTCAATGCCCATACAAATCGCCCTTCCTATCATACAGGTTTAGGGTATCAAATTTTTACACCACTCTTTTTTGACAATTTTTTTCCTCTCTTTTTCACTTTTTCCTCCCTCTCTTTCCCTCTCACTCCGTTCAAAACTGAGATTCGTTTTATTCACTCCAGATCCATCAGTACACCATGGTTGTCGGTAAGAACAAGAGACTTAGCAAGGGTAAGAAGGGTATTAAGAAGAGAGTTGTTGATCCTTTCACCAGAAAGGACTGGTACAACATCAAAGCTCCTACCACCTTTGAGAATCGTGATGTCGGTAAGACCTTGGTCAACCGTTCCACCGGTTTGAAGAACGCCAACGACGAGCTCAAGGGCAGAATCTTGGACGTTTCTTTGGCTGATCTCCAAGGACAGGAGGACCACTCTTTCAGAAGAATCAAGCTCCGTGTCGATGAGGTTCAAGGTAAGAACCTTCTTACCAACTTCCACGGTTTGGACTTTGCTTCTGACAAGCTCCGTTCTTTTGTCAGAAAATGGCAAACTTTGATTGAGGCCAACGTTACCGTCAAGACTTCCGACGACTATTACCTCAGAATCTTCGCCATTGCTTTCACCAAGCGTCAAGCCAACCAAATCAAGAAGACTGCTTATGCTCAATCTTCTCAAATCAGACAAATCAGAAAGAAAATGACTGAGATTATGGTTAAGGAAGCTTCCAACGTCACTCTTGCTCAGCTCACCGCTAAGCTTATTCCTGAGCTCATTGGCCGTGAAATCGAGAAGGCTACTGGTTCCATCTTCCCTCTCCAAAACGTTCACGTCCGCAAGGTCAAGCTTCTCAAGCAGCCCAAGTTTGACCTCGGTGCTCTTCTTTCTCTTCACGGTGAAGCCACCAAGGATGACTCTGGTAAGAAGGTCAACAGAGAGTTCAAGGAGGTCGTTCTTGAGTCTGTTTAAAGTATATAAATATAATGTTCCTATTTAACTAAAAGCCGTCCTTTCAACTGAATTCTATTTCTTGTTCTTGACAATTATGTCATTTTTCATTTATTCTTGGTAATTATATTCAAATGATTGATAATGTTATTTCATATCTGACTAATCAATCACTATGTTAATATCTGACTAATGATTACGTTATTAACATATACGTTGATCACATATCTGACTAATTAATAATTTTTACATATTTTATTAATAATCATATTCACAAATCTGACTAATTCACGCTATTCAGATATTTCAGCATCTCCACATTATTCCACTCTACATTACTTAATTATCTCCCATATAAGCCTACCTCAATGGCTCTCCTTTGGAATCAACCAAAGTTGCCTGACTATCTTGAGGACCATCACCAATACTGGTCAAAATAACCCGCTCAATACCCTTGGAAAGCTGCTCCAAAAATCTAGTCTCAAAGCCAGAAGGTACTGAAGGTGCCAAAGACTCCTTCTTGGTCCAGCCAGTCAAATGGCTCAACACGCTCTTCAAAGGCCCAAGCACCTGCTGCTCACTCTCCTCCAAGTAATAAATAACACAGTTGGGACCAGCATCAAAGGTATATGCTGCAATAGTGCGGCCAGCGTGCTTGTTGATCTCCTCAACCACGCGAACAGCAGCGCGCGAAACATCATTCATATAGAAAATAGGAGGATAGCTGTCCAAACAAACAGCATGGAACTGATTGGAGTCTCTCATCGTGATCTCCGCAAAGGTCTCAAAGTCCTTGGCCAAAATAGCCTTCTTCATCTCTTCAAAACGCTGGGGCACAACCGTCTCAATTCGCTCCTTGAACAAACTCGACTCCTTCACGGTGATTTGCATACCGCTGGTCGAAGAAGTGTCCTTCTTGTCGGCACTCGCAACCAAAATGGCAGCCCTCACCTCGGGCCAGTGCTCCTTGGGAGCAACGCACTCAGCCTTGGAGTCGCTACCGTCAGCCTGCTCTCCCATGTTCCATGCAACAAACCCGCCAAACAGCGACCGGCAGGCCGACCCAGAGCCCTGGCGGGCCATGATAGACAGCTCCTCGGGCCCCTGGGGCAGCTCGTACAACTTGGCAATGGCCGAAACAAACGCTGCAAACCCGGCGGCGCTCGACGCTAGACCCGCAGCCGTGGGGAAATTGTTCTCTGAAACAATGTGCAGGTTGTACGAGCTAAGAGGGACAACATCGGTCCTGCCCTCGGCGCGCTGCGAATCCTCGAGGTCCCGGCGGAGCTTGCGGAGCTCGCGGAAACAGGCCTCGAGACGCTTGGAACCCTCGATCTGCTGGTCGGACCCGTTGAGCCAAAGGTGGTCCCTCGTGAACTCGGCGCTGGCAGAAGCCGTTGTGGTCGTGCACAAGTCGTCCTGAGATAAAGTTATCGAGATGGAGCTGTTCGTAGGCAAGTTCAAAACCGTATCGCGCTTGCCCCAGTACTTGAGAGTAGCAATATTCACCGGAGCAGTGACCGTAGATGTGTAGATTTGCATAGACATTTGTGCAACAGCAGCGTGGCTTCAGGAGTAGTAAAAAAGTTTGGAGGAAAAAAACGTCGGGAGAAAACAGACGGCCAGTTGCTTTTATATATACTCGACGACGCTGCAGAAAATTTTTCTCCTCGTTTCATATACGCTTGGAGCACGGATTCCCATGGCTCATCCGTCCAGCCAATAAGTTTTATCTCTGGTAACACCACATCATGGCTGTCGTGCGAGGTGTAACAACTGAAAACCAAAACATGGATTCTGTAGTGTGTTGGTGCGCGAGGGTCACGTGGCAATTCTGAAATTTCAGGTGGAGCGGGAATTTATTATCTATTGGATTTAAATTTCTTTCTTCTTCATCAATACACGATGCTTCATCTGGGATATCGAAGTAGTTCGCGATCGGTGTTCAGGAGCTCAATTCTAGTGAGGGCTACAGCCCGAAGATGGGCAGCTACGTCTACGGTGAACGATGCGGGTGCACCAGCGCTGCCAGTTGTGAGCAGAGACTCTCCGCTGCTGACAGCTGAAGGCCCGTTGACTACACCGCAGAGATTTGTTCGAGCGCTTCCTAACGGATTGATTCCGTACGCTGAGCTGATGCGGTTGGACAAGCCCGTGGGCACCTGGCTGCTGTACACGCCTTGCACTTGGTCCATTTTTATGGCGGCTTACGCTACGGGAGCACCGCTGTCGCAGACGCTGACGGCTCTAGGGGTGTTTGGGTTTGGGGCACTTGTGATGCGTGGAGCTGGATGCACTATCAACGATATTCTTGACCGCAATTTGGACAACAAGGTCGGCCGGACCATCACCCGGCCGCTAGCACGCCGGGCGGTGAGTGTTCCGCAGGCCGTTGGATTTCTCGCGGCGCAGTGTGGGGTTGGACTTGCTGTGCTTCTTTCGCTTCCGGCCGACTGTTTCTGGCTCGGGGCCGCGAGTTTGCCGTTGGTGTTCACTTACCCTCTTTTCAAGCGATTTACGTATTATCCACAGGTTGCTTTGTCTGCGTGTTTCACGTGGGGGGCACTATTAGGGTTTCCGGCGATGGGAGTTTGGGATGTTCCTACGATGGTGAGTTTGTATGGGTCGGCGTTTGCGTGGTGTATGACTTATGACACTGTTTATGCGCACCAGGACAAGCTGTTTGATATTGAGGCTGGGATCAAGTCTACTGCGCTCAAGTGGGGAGATCAGACGAAGAAGATGATGTATGGGTTGACTGCGGCGCAGATAGGGTTGCTTGGGATGGCTGGAGTTACTGGTGGTATGGGCGGGTTCTTTTTTGCTGGAGTTGGAATTTGTGCGTATCGGGTGCTGAGTATGATCAAGTCTGTTGATTTGGATAATCCTGAGAATTGCATGAAGTGGTTTTTGAGCAATATCAAGACTGGTCATTATGTAGCTGCGGGAGCTGCTTTGGATTATTTGGCTAAGATATATGAGTTTTCATTTTTCTGGAGTTAAGTAGAGAATAGAGGGTTTAGTTATTGGTATTTGTTGTAGGTATTGGCTGGTTCATGGAGAAGCTATTGATTAGGTTGTGATTTGAGAGGTATTCGAGGTTTAATATCCAAATCGAAAGAAGATATTACCAAAAGAGATTATATCGAAAGAAGATATTACCAAAAGAGATAATATCCAAAAAGGATATTACCAAAAAGATTTTTAATATTAAGAAATATTTCCAAAAGAGATTATATCCAAAGAAGATATTACCAAAAGAGATTATATCCAAAGAAGATATTACCAAAAAGATTTTTAATATTAAGAAATATTCCAAAAGAGATTGAGAAATCCAAAAAGAGCTTTTCGAGATACCCAAAGAAGACATTACCAAAAAATCTTGAATTAAAAAGACATTACCAAAAGAGATCGAGATATCCAAAAAGGATATTTCCAAAAAAAATCTTAAATTAAGACACCAAATCTTCATTTTTATCTGTATGTATTTATCACAAATCTTCAAAAGAAGTAATTCCCTTTACAGGTACTGACTCAAGTCGAGCCAACTTTTTGGTCTTACTTTTAGTCTTCTTACGCTTCCGCTTCTTTGAATCTTCCTCACTCTCATCCTCACTAACCACTTCAAGAGTCTTCCAGACCTTGATCAAATCCATATTGGCAGTGACTAAACGCCATTGATAATCGGCATCAAGTCTATCAACACCCTCCTTGGAGTGAATGAACTTACCAGTGACCTTTGTCTTGCCCAAGTCGACCTGGCGGACCACTCCGTCGCCACAGCCAGCATACACCGTGTTATCGTCCTCGCCGACGAGCACACAGTCGACAGTATCGCGGCCCAAAA
The DNA here is from genome assembly GCA_030566045.1 of Geotrichum geniculatum. NCBI lineage: Eukaryota > Fungi > Ascomycota > Dipodascomycetes > Dipodascales > Dipodascaceae > Geotrichum > Geotrichum geniculatum. Next base: position 155,400 of record JAJMHM010000020.1, on the reverse strand, counting down.
GGATTCTGTTCTGCTGGTCTTCGAAATGCTTATTCCACAGCGTCAGCACGCCCTCCGACATGCCAAACACGCCGGTGCCCTGAGAGTAGCAGCCGCACATGATCTCGTCCTCCTGGTCCTCGGACTCCTTGAGGATCTTGCCGTCGCGGACGTCGATGACGACGAGTTTGGACTCTACGGAGACGACGAACTTGCGCTGGGACTCGAGGGGCACGACTGACGAGATGCAGCTGGAGTCTACGAGAGGCTCGATTGTGGAGACGATGCTGAGGGAGTCTAGGTCGATGGTTGTGACGCCGGCCTGGTCGTCGCCAATGACGATGAGTTTTTCGTTGAGCGCGCAGCAGGCGGGCGTAGCCGGGAGTTTAGCTTTGGAGACGACATGGCCGGTTTCAGCGTGGGCCTTTTTGATGATTTTGTCGGCGCCCAGGGAGTAGATGTATTTGCCTGAGTGGTCGTAGGCGATGGCTCTACAGGATGCTTTGTGACGTTTGGTTGACCAGAGGGTTTTGAGGTTGACTGTTTCTGTTTCAGTGTACTGGGTGACGGTGATGCGGCCGTCTGAGAAGCCCTTTGCGTACTGAGGTTTGGATGGGTGGAAGGCTAGTGAGAAGAGCGGTTCTTCTAAGGATTCTTTGAACAGGACGGACATTATGGGCAGTGGAGGATTTGTTTGAAAATTAAACTCCCAATGGGTTGGGAGGATAGGTCGGGGAGATCGGGGTAGGTCAGGGAGGTCGGGGTAGGTCAGGGAGGTCGGGGTAGGTCAGGGAGGTCGGGGTAGACCGGGGTCACCGGGGTAGATTAGATTAGGGAGACCGGGGTTACATATCGGGGTTACAGCCCAAGAACTATTGAGACTACTGGGACTGCTCGGACTACTGGGACAACTAAGACTACTGAGATAGACTACGACTGCCATTGACTTGACTATAACCAAAGACTACTACAACTGTAGATGACTGCAGACGATTGTAGAGACGCTCAAAGATGATTCAGACGCTCGACGATTCAGACGATTCAAAAGCTCAACGATTCAAACCACTCTGACGCTCAAACCACACTCAACCACTCAACCACTCAACCACTCAACCACTCAACCACTTAACCACTTAACCACTCACACTCACACTCCAACTCACACTCACACTCAACCAACCCAAATACTTAACCGCACTGAAAAACCAACTTTATCAGCCCACTCGCTAGATTCTTCGTGAATCATTTCTGGCAACACAAACAGCTGAATTTCATCCCAAAACAGCCAAATAAGAATCGATAACCCAGGCAAAACTAATCAAAGTTGTACCGTTGAAGAATCTGCACTCATCAGGAGATGGAACAAAAACATTCGATATTCCAGACCGGCGTAGATTCATTCCGGGGAACTCAAAGCGACGGGCCCTTCGGGTACCCAGAATTAAAGTTTACGAGATCTAATGCGGGTTGATAGTGGGGCATGCGGGTCAAATTAGGTGACCGATACCCGGTACTCGGGTTTCACTGGAACTGGCGGACTCAATTAGAAACTTATGACGGACTCAATTAGAAACTTATGACAAACTCAATGACAAACTCAATGACATGAACTGTCAATGACATAAACTGTCAATGACATAAACTGTCAACTCCAATGACATCAACCCACTGACATCAACAGACTGACATCAATCCAACGGCATCAACTCCACTGCCACCGTCAACTGCCACCATCAACTGCCAATGACATCAACTGCCACCAATCTCACCTATCCAATATACCTCACCCAGCACCCATCCTCCTCCCAAATAGGTCTATGACTGCTGATTTATTTCCAATTCCGTCCTAGTTAAATCCAGGTTAGGGGTTAAAATTTTTCAATACTTCACCATCTCGCTGCTGCTCCTTCTCTCCTTCTCTTCACTTTTAGGATATTCCCAAAGAATACCACTACACAGATTATTCAAATAGCAAGCACTTCTTGCTATTACGAGAGTTGCCGACTGAAGGTCATTAAGTGAATCCCTCAACTCGAGGGGTGTTAAAAAAGCGTATATTTCCATTTCTATTTTTTTTTTCTCAAGTTCAGTTCAACACAATGGCCCCTTATATTCTTGAAAGCCAAACCTGCTCTGACGATGCCTCCATCTCCGCCGTCAACCAAGCCCTCAAGTCCCAGGTCCTCAAGTCAATCGGCAACGTCCTCAAGCCTGGCAGCGAAGACTCGTTTTTTGTCGCAGACCTCGCCGCTGTCTACAACCAGTACGTCCGCTGGATCAAGAACCTCCCCAGAATCACTCCTTTCTACGCAATGAAGTGCAATAACGATCCTATGGTTTTAAAGCTTCTTGCCAGTATGGACAGAATCGGTTTTGACTGCGCTTCGCACGCTGAAATAGACACCGTCCTCGGTTTGGGCATTTCTCCCTCCAACATTGTCTACGCGCACCCCTGCAAAGCTCCTTCTCATCTCGCCTATGCCCACGCCAACGGCGTGCGGATGATGACCTTTGACAATGAAGACGAGCTCAGAAAGTGCAAGGTCCACTGTCCCGACGCGCGACTTCTGCTCAGAATCATGACCGATGACTCCAAGTCTCTGTGCCAGTTCTCCATCAAGTTCGGTGCCCACATGCAGTCGGTTCCTCGTCTTCTTGAGGTCGCCAAAGAGCTTGATTTGGACGTCATTGGCGTCTCATTTCACGTGGGGAGTGGTGCTTCTGATCCGTCGGCGTTTGTCGACGCTGTTGCAAATGCTCGCAAAGTCTTTGATCTCGCCGTCTCTATGGGCCTGCCCAAGATGTCTTTGCTTGATGTGGGTGGAGGGTTTGTTGATGAGACCTTTGATGCTACTGCCAAAGTTCTTGGTTCTTCTGTTGACCACTACTTTCCTCCCAGCGAGGGTGTTAGCGTCATTGCTGAGCCTGGGCGGTACTTTGTGTCTCATGCTTTCACGCTAGCCACCAATGTTGTTGGCCGACGCACTTTGGCTACTCTGGAGCACGATGGAAAGTCTCAGTCCATGTTATACGTTAACGACGGTGTTTACGCAAACATGAATTGTATCATTTTCGATCACCAGGAGCCTGTTCCCAAGGTCCTGTATCATAACGACCAGTTCCACTATTCGCACTCTGCCAGTGGTCCTGAATCCTTTGAGGTTTCTATCTGGGGTCCTACTTGCGATGGCATAGACGTCATTACAAAGTCTCACTTTTTGCCCTTTGACGTCCAGCCTGGGGACTGGTTGTACTTTAGTGATTTCGGTGCTTATACACTTAGTGCGTCGACCACCTTCAATGGCTTCAACAATGATTGCAAGGTGATTTATGTTTGTTCTGACGATTCTGCTAAGAAGTTTATTTAGTAGCAATCGCGGCCTTTTTTTCTTTACGCTTTTTTTCGCCGACTTGTTTTTTTATAAGTTTTTATAGTTTTTTTTCCGTGTATCTTTTTTTTTATATTTTTTTTCATTTTTTTTTTTCATATAGTTTATTTATCAAGTAGAAATGGAGATAAATATATTGTATTGAAAAAGTTTGGGCGAGTAGCGCGTTTATATAGAGTTTAGATGGGATTCCTGAAATAAATTTATCCAAAGATCAATTCTCCAAGAATTTTATTTATATTGGAAGTTTGGTATCAATGCAGAGATCTTGAATTCTTGTTTTGAAGTTGAATAGTATCATTGATTTTAGAAAAACTTTGTTAATCTTAATTCTGTCTCTTCAACAATTCTTCTACTTGGGTGTTTATTCTCTTTTCAGTTCATGCTTATTTATTTTGTTTACTCTTTATTAAATGTGGCTCATCTGTGGCTCATCTGTCAATATAAAAAGGCTGAATTTCCTCCACTAAAATTTAAGCTAAAATGTCAGATTTAGTCTCTGCGAACAAGAAGTATTTTAATTCGCAACATGCGAATGCCTATGATAGGACGCCCGCAATTTTAATGAGCACGCAGGTAACGCTCCGCATTCTTCAGTATCCATCAGAAGAAACCACTGAGGATGATCTTGAACTGAAAGACATAAAGATTAATCCCTTTTGGAAATCTGCTCATGTACTTGATTTTGCTTGTGGAACAGGTTTGATATCTCAACGTCTTCTTCCTCATGTGAGTAAGGTGACTGGAGCTGATATTTCGCCGGATATGATTAAAGTATTCCAAACCAAGATTGAGAACGAGTCAAACATTGGGGCTTATGAAGTTGATTTGTTAGATGAAACTAAAGCATCTTGCTTTGTGACTGAACACGCACCTGGTGGGTTTGATGCTGTAGTATGTTCATTGGCATATCATCATCTTCCTGATGTTGATCATGCTTCTAAAACTATTTTCAAAGCACTTCGATCTGGGGGATGGGTTTTTATAGCTGAAATGAATCATGAATATCATGATAGTTTTAGTTATAACCATGGTAATAATACTCATGATGATGATAATCATACTCATAATCATGATGATCATGATAACCCCCATTCTAAAGCTCATTCAATCTCTCATGATGGAGGCTTTACCCCCAAATCATTAGAAACAATTCTCACAAAAGCTGGATTTACTAATGTAAGTGCAAATACACGCTTTTGCGTGAAATTCTGGGGAAAGAAAAATGACTTGTTTGCAACAGACTCAGTTGTCACAAGAAATCAAGGAAATGATACAGAATATCTAGTTAAACATTATATGTTAATGGCAGTAGGAAAAAAACCATAAATCTAAAAAAGAATCAAACAGAAGATCGCTTATATTCATTTTCATTAGGCGACAACAATTGTATGTCTTGTTCTTGCGCATCTTTGAAAGCTCTACCCTTCACGGGAATATTGTATCTCTTGAAAATGAAACCGGGATGGATAATGGTAACAGCTAGAGTTCCTAAAAACACCATGAGAGCTTCTAAAAGCAAAAGATAGACCTCATGAACTGCTAAGTACCCTTTCCAGCCTTGAGCCAGTTCAATGAGACGGAAAACGCATCGAACATAAATCAAAAATGTGCACGCTCCAATTGCATAGAGAAATGGAACAAACAGAGGAGACTGAGGAATATCTTTGTAAAGAGGATTGTATGGCAACGGATCATTGAGCTTACGAACTCTCATGATGAAATCAAGACAAAGAACCATAAAAAGAGTCATTGCAGCAACCTGGATACCCAGACCAGCAACCATGATCGTAACTCCAACGTTACCTTCACCACCTTTGGAAGCAACTCCTCCTCCACCACCTTGGACAAAGATGGAGATAATATCACAAGTAATGAAGATATAGCTATAGGACATTGGCTTCAATCTGCTGACACCTCTTTTGTAGATTACAGAGAATTTCGCCAATAAGTAATAGACACCTGCCATGGTAAAAGCTGGAGCAAAGTTAAGACAACTACTTTGCATAATGTAGTAACTCATTTTCTCGGGATCACCATTAGACAAGACACGTCCTAGATAGCCAAAACATGCGAGAGCATTTCCAATGAAAATTGCAGTTCCAAACCACCATTGACGGTAGTAGATAGAAATGGAAGCGTTGACTAGTAGAATTGTAGCAAAGCCAATAAGTGCAGCCAAGTTTCCTGCGAAACTTGGAATGTATCCGTAGTGATCATCATCAGCGAGGCTCATATTTTGATTGTTTATTTGATGGTTGATTGTATATTGGATTTGAATAAATATATATACTTGAATCACGATATAGAACTTAACGAGGCTGATTTTCAACAAGATTACAATAAAAGTCACAAGCCGTTCACCGAGCATTCGTACTAGCACAATTAAGATTTATTTCTTAATTTGTTGTTTATTCTTGATGCGGCAGAGCTTAATCTGAGTTATATAGGCTATGTAAAGTTGTGAATCTGAGATCTGACAGTAGCTTCAGAGCAATACGAGTATGGCAGTGAATAGTCGTAATGGCAGTGAATAGTATTGAAGTAATTGTAGTGAATAGCAGTAATAGCAGTGAATAGCAGTAATAGCAGTGAATAGCAGTAATAGCAGTGAATAGCAGTAATAGCAGTGAATAGCACTAAACAGCATTAAACAGCACCTTGGAAAGCCCTTGAAAAACTTCAAATCCTTAAGACTTCAAAACCTAAAGAACTTAAAAGACTGTAAGATCTTACACTTGAAGACCCTGGGCTGAGGCTGGTCAATAACGTTCAACCATCAGGTGAAGGGTCTCAACTTTGTTTTCAAATACTAAAAGGCTCCTTTGTAACAAATGTCCTGCCTATTTTGCTATCTGACTCAGAATCTCAACGTCTGCAGCAATGGGCCAATTTGACTATCGTTTTGTGTCGACCATCATAGCCAGCCGCCCAGCAGAACTAACAGTCTACAGTGGCATGTTTAGCAATGTCAGTTATATCATTTAATATTAAGCTAAGCACAATCTCTAAGCACCATCAAGCACAATCTCTAAGCACCTCTAAACACAATATCTAAGCACTAAACACCTCTAAACACAATATCTAAGCACTAAACACCTCTAACCACCACCCTCCAACTACTAACACCCTACTAATATCAACTTGCACTAAAGCTCTTAAAATAATTTTGTTTGTAATTCCCCTTTTCAGTGCATCTCTTAAAATTAGGGCTCAACCCTAATACCAACTAAAAATGACTGTCTTTAAATAAAACCCTCGCCCTGTTCTTATGGCTTTTCTCCCAAGTACTAGTTTCACGTGACTGAAATTTTTCATAGTGCGAAGTAGCGCTGGTGGTGGTGGATTGTATTGAAAAAAATTTTCCATTTCTTCTTTTTTTTCTTTCCTTTTCCCTTTTAATCTTGTACCTTTAAGAAATTTTCTGGATTATCTTCAAAGTATAATACATTATTCGAAATGGCCGTAAGTAGTTTGATGATTTGGGGAGGGAATGAAGGTTTTGGAGGGAGTGAGTGGTGAGTGGTGAGCGGTGAGTGAGTGGTGAATGAGCGGTGAGCGAGCTGGTTGGTTAGCGGTGAACTGGTGAACTGGCGAACTGGTGAACTGGCGGACTGATGAACTAGCTGGCTGGCTGACTGGTGAACGAGCTGTTTCAAGAGTTCCAAGATGTTTGACGTTGGCGTTGGCGTTGACGTTGACGTTGGCGTTGACGTTTGGATCTTGACGTTTGGAGCTTGATTTTAGAGCTTGGAGCTTGACTTTAGAGCTTGGAGCTTGACTTTAGAGCTTGGAGCTTGACTTTAGAGCTTGATTCAGAGCTTAACGCTCAACGCTAACACCTCACGCTCACGCTTCACGCTAACACTTCACACTCACACTCACACTCACTCACACTCACACTCCCTCACACTCTCTCACTCACACTTGACTGCTTCACCCTCACGCTTGAAGCCAATTCCCCTACAAAACACCACTAACACCTTTCACAGAAGGAAATCACCGACATTAAGCAATTCCTCGAGCTCGCTCGCCGCAAGGATATCCGTTCTGCCACCGTCAAGAAGAACGCCAACGGTGTCACCAAATTCAAGGTCAGAGGCTCCCGTTTGCTCTACACCATTTCCATCGCCGACAAGGAAAAGGCTGAAAAGTTGGTCCACACCTTACCCGCCGGTGTCAAGGTCAACACCATCAAGGCTTAAATTTTGTATTATTAGTTTGTAATGAATAAAGAATGAAACTTGAACGAAGGTACAGAATTAACCCTTAACCTCTACTGTTTATTGTTTATTTTTTTGTCTAGAGAACTTGACCATCTACCGACATGTCGATGCAACCCGCTTTACAAGCTGCTGGGCACAAAGGTGCGCTTACAAGCGACACTGGAGAGCTTTTTTACAAGCCTACGATTGAGAAGGAAGTTGAATTTTACAATTCTCTGAGGGAGGGCCATGAAGAGTGGCTAGAGATTGTTCCTACGTTTTATGGCACGCTTCGAGAAGGCCAAGGTGAAGAGACTGATGGGAAGGAGCTGGTGGTGTTGAAGTCGGCGCTTTATGGCGTTAAGAGTCCTGCTTTGTTAGATTGTAAGCTTGGATCACAACTCTGGGATGAAGATGCGCCGTTAGAGAAACGGGCAAGGCTGGACAAGGTATCTGAGACAACGACTTCTGGTTCTCTTGGAGTTCGGATTGCTGGCATGTCTACGTGGGATGGCGAGCGCATTGAGTATGGTAAGGAGTTTGGACGGGGTCTTGGTGCGGATGAGTTTGTTGAGAAGGGGTTGAAGAGTTATTTCTTGTCGCGGGACGGGTCTGCTTCTGTCGAGGTTAATAAGAGATTGATTCTCGAGTATTTTGTTTGGCGTTTGACTTATATACGGGATTTGCTTGCTCGGACCGACTTTGAGATGCGGTCGGCCAGTTTGTTTTTTGTTTATGAAGCGGATGCTGAAGAGTTTGAGAGGAAGGTTGAGTTACTTGGGGATTTACAAGCCAAGGAAGAGGAAGATGAAGAGGAAGATGAGGAGGGAGCTGAGGAGGGAGATGAGGAGGGAGCTGAGGAGGGAGATGAGAAGGAAGATGAGAAGGAAGATAAGTTGACTGTTCAAGATGCTCGTGATCAGCTTTTCAGTCTTAATTTGATTGATTTTGCACATACTACCTTTACTCCTGGGAAGGGTCCTGATTCTGGAGTATTAAAGGGGATTAACAATGTATTGGATGGGTTGAAGAAGATTGAGTCTGAGATTTAGTTTTGGTTAATGATTGGGTTGGATTGAATTGGATTGAATTGGATTGAATTGGATTGAATTGGATTGGATTTGATATTGGATTGAATATTGGATTGAATATTAGATTGAATATTGAATTTATTGAATATATTTTATTTTATTATTTTATTGATTTATACTTCAAAAAAAAAAAAATTCTATATTCTATTATTTTATTCATATTCTATTCTATATCTTAATATTTTATTCAATATTCTATTGAAAATTTATTCAACATGCTATTCATTATTTTATTGGAATATTTTATTATATTAATTATTTTGTTATTTTATCCAATATTCTATTCATTATCTCATTATTTTATTTCTTCAATATTTTATTTCATTCATTATTCCTTCATCATTCCCTCATTCTCTCTTCATTACTATCATTTCTCCAATATTCCTTCCTCTTCACCCATCTTGAAAGGTTAGGGTTTTTATAATATATTCATGCCATTTTTCTCATTTCATCTTTTCTTCTTCAATAAAGTTGATTAAGAAAAGACTGTTTGGAATATTTACACTTAGATTATTGGTTTGGCCAAAATCTACCACTTGAATATACTATTTTGTTGTTTAGACGATTTAAAGCTTTTCGAGGATATATATTGAAGGTTCAGGAACAAGAATAAGCTGGGGTAATACAATTGCATCTTCAAAAACAATGCCCTATCGACGAACATTTCTGGATACATTGATGATTCGTGCATCTAAACCGCTGCTGTTTATCTTTTCTTCTATAATATTCGTCTCTCTTGCATATACCATTTCACCTTCGGTCTCATCATTATTATATTCAGTGCGTCGCAGCTTGAGCGGTACTAATTCGAGTCCTCACCGTCGACAATATAGCAACCAGCAGTCGGGATATCCTACATTTCCCGGATCGCCAAAAGACTGGACTCGAGACCAGCTGGTTGAGTGGCTGGAGGCTGGATTTGTGTACCCGCCAGAGAGCATTTCAAGAGAGAGATTAGTAGAGCTTGTTGAAAGTCTTCAAAGTCCTAGTACGTGAAACCTTTTAAATCTATATATTTTAATATCTATAACAATACCCAAAAAGAACAAAACAAACTATGCTATGGAGCACCTCAGCTAAATCAAAGTCTTTAGTCTCTAGCATCTCAGCTAGATCTTTAGTCTCAGCTTAGAACAAATCACCCCAGCTAAGATCTTTAGCATCTCAGTTAAATTACAACTAAGATCTTAGTACTCCAGCTAAAGAACAATCAAGATCCCAGCTAAATTAAAGCTAAGATCTTTAGTCTCAGCTAAATTAAAGAACAACTAAAATCTTTAGCACCTTCAATCAACTTTACGGTCGCCAAATAATGATAGTAGATGCCTCCAAATACACATACATGCCATAGATTATGGGACATGCCAAAGTAATCAAAGACACCACCAGGACACCATCGTTCAGGAATAAGAAGAGCATAGACAACGACCCCACAGGCATAACAAAAGAGCGATTTCAGTACTGGCAAGTAAAAGTAGAAAGTTTGAAGCCATCCGTGCAAAATGGCAGCGTGAATAAAACCAGAACCTCCAGCAACTGCGAACGAGACAAAAAAGGTAACGCGCTTAGCTTTCGAGTCCGGGGAGTCAAAAGAGGGATGCCATGTAAACAGAGCTCCGGAAAGACCGCACAGAGCGGTGACAACCATATAGGCGGCCTGGGCTTTGGGAGAGCAATAGAAGGCAGCGTACTCGGTGGTGAGAATGGAACATGCAATAAGGACGGTGATGCCAGTGTAGTCAACGCAGGCAAAGCGTTTCATATGGTCAACATGAGCAATGCCGTTGAATGTGTGCCAGACAGTGGAGCAAACCAGACACTTCATGGCAGCAATGAGGAAAAGTATCATGGTAAACTTGTCCATGGTGGAAGAGTCTTGCCATGAGAGGGTAGTAGGAAGATGAAGGAATGCAGTTGAGAGAAGCGCGATGAAGCCGAGCAGATGAGTCCAGATGTTGCAAGTTTCGTTATGGATTTTGACCATACTCACCACGCATCCAAGATAAGTGTGCGAGAAGCGGTATCCGCGCTTGATATAGGGGTTTACCTGCCATGGGACGGGGAGTTCTTCGTAGGTGAGCAGTCTCGTTTTAGCTGAAGAGACGGCCGACTGGATGGACTTGTTCAGCTGGTCAGCAGCGAATTTCGAGTTTTCGAGACAGAGCTGTTCGATGGAGGCCAGTTTGGCTTCGAAATGGTGGAGGGATTCGATAGCTGAGGTGCTTGCGTGGAGTTTCTTCTGCTCAATGAGGTCCATGAAGGAGTCTACGGCCTTGAAGCCCTCGCCAAAGACGTTGTCTCTGATTTCTACGAGAGAAGTGTAGGTTTTAATGATTGACTCGTCATCAATGGATGCGAAGATGCCATACTGTTCAAGCTTTGCGAGGGTGTTGTGGAGGTTTGCGATGAAGGAGGTGAGTTTGACGGAGACGTCTGAGTGGATGGAGGAAGCGGAGGTTTGTGAGACGGAGGTTGACGAGGTTGATACTGAGGTTGTAGTAGCGGAAGACAGCGACATAGTTTGAACTGCTGGATGTAGGGAGAAAAGAACAAGAGGCGAGGTCGAGCGATAAAAGTAATTGGGAATTTGGTAATAAATTATTTTTTGGCCAATCAAAGGATCAACGCAAACACTGGAAGGACGGTGGTAACGATGGCTAGAGGAGTAGGAGTAGCGAGTGATGTTTATAGCAGTTTATAGCAGTTTATAGAAGCTAGAATAGAAGTTAGAGTAGGAGCTGGAGTATGTAGAAGCTGGAGGATTAGCTGAATAGAAATCCCGAATAGGAAATAAGAGTAAACTTGTGAGACGCCAGCTGATTTGTAACTGAAGCCAGCTGATTTACTTGTAACTGAAGCCAACTGATTTGAAGCCAACTGATGTGAAGCCATTGGATTTGGTGTTTAGTCACTGTCAGACAATGGTCTTTAGGCCAGGTGATAAGTGGAGATTTCTTCAGCATGAATATGAGTTAGTAAATCCTTTGTGTTTTAATGAGATTATTCTTTGTTTTTAGATATTCCAGATATATTGTTTAGAATAGGCCATGGATTAATCTTATCTAAAATCTCATTTTTCCATTTTTTTTATTTATTTATTTTGTTTATATATTTATTTTGTTTATTTAATTATTTTTATTATATTTAATTATTTTATTTTAATTATTTTATTCTATATTATATTTATATTTATTTATTATTTATTATTTATATTATTTCTATATGTTATTTATCATTTATATTTATCATTTATATTTATCATTTATATTTATCATTTATATTTATCATTTATATTTATTACTTCTGTCATATTATTTATATTTATATCTATTATTTCTGTTATATTTACTATTTCCGTTTTATCTTCATTTTTTGTCAATTCTCATTTTTTGTAATTTATTCATCATTTTCTATTCTTTTTTTGTCAATCTATATTCATTATTTTCCATTCAATCTCTACTTGATTATCCATTTTAATTTATTCCCCTTTCCTTCCATTATTCTTTCCTCCCATTATTCTTTCCTCCCATTACTCTTTCCCTCATTACTCTTCCATTATTCCCATTATTCTCCATTTCAGCTTTTGTACTCGCTTTGGTCCTGTCATTTAAAGTTTACCTGGACCCCACTGAAATGTAGATTACATGTGGTTACATGGAGGTTATATGCAAATCATATGCATGGTTTATGCATACTATTTTTTGACACTTTTATTAACTCACCAGAATTTAATATTTTAATATTTTTAATTAATATTTTCTATTCAACTATATTTTCTATTTTAATATAATTTATTATTTTCTATTTTTTTCTATTTTATTTTTTTTTTTCCATTTCCATTTTATTTTCATTTTTATTTCACTTCCTCCTACCACTCCCATCCTCCACCTCATACAAAATTCACAAAATTCATATAAAATGTCAACGGCGGCTGCCCTGACTTCAAACCAACCTGTTTCCTCCATCTCCAACACCTCCGCCGCCAACTCTAAATCGTCCAACACTCCTACTCACCAAAGAAAATTCAAAAATACCTTTGTTCCTTCCTTCTTACTGAAGAAAAAGAAAAAGAATCATCGAAGACGAAAAGTCAACACCAAATCCACCAAATCTTCGTCTTCCTCGCCTCCAGTAGCTCCCTTCCAGCTCGCCTCGTCGCCTCCTTCTGAGCCCTCTACTGCCCTCTCGTTGATACCTCCCTCGCAACCAACCGATCCATCAGACCTCCCGTCCCCACTGCTAAACTTCTCCTTCGCCTCCCACGATATCAACTACCACTCGCTCTATCCCTACCACACAAAATACGCTTCAAAGTCCCTGGCTCTAGGTAACCCCGAATCCAAACAACTATGGGACACCTTCACCCCCCAAATAGCCTACTCGTCTCCCATGGTGGCCAAAGCAATCTTCGCCTACGATGCCCTATGCATCAGTAAAGCTCATTCCTCCAACGACCAAATCCAGCAGCTCTACTCCATCGCATCTGAAACCTTCTATACCACTATCACCGACCTCTCCCTCGCCATCTCCACCGTCAACCCGGACACCTTCGTCCAGGTCTACATCACCGCCTATCTTGTCGCTGCCTTCGCCCTCGCCATTCCAAACGACGTTCCCATAGTCTCTCTGGACAATTCAAAACCCGAGCTCTTCAGAATCATCAGAGGCGTCTTCAACACCCACGCTGACCGGTTCACCAACCAGTTCACAGACTCCAATTTCTGGTCTATTCTGGATTCAATGAAAATCCCCTTGAGTCACGCCCACAATCCTCCCGTCAACATACAGTCAACTGAAGCTGCTCTCGTCAAACTGATCTGGGACCAAATCGATTCTCTTGAAGCGGGCTCAACCTCTCTGAAGTTCCTCTCAGACCCTTCTGTGCTTGACAAAACGCTATTCATGGTGCCTTCTGTCAATATAAAGACTTCAGTTCCTCCTTCTCCACCATCTTCGAGCTCTTCTTCGCCTTCCACTCCGCCAGCCCATTCCAACATGTTCACTTTCCTGCCCGGTGAAGCCCTTTTCTATAGACGCGCACTCCACCAAATGACTTTTATCATAACCTCTACCACCCGTGCTCAGTCCTCCTTTGTTTTAGTATTTCTCTTCAACATTGTGAATAATGACTTTATGCATTACCTTCGCTTGCGACGGCCGATGGCCTTGGTCATTTTAGCATATATTTACAGCTTATTTTGGTTCAAAGACAAATTCTTGAACGACGGGGCCACTACCTATAGAAACCGGATGTGGGAAGCTATGGATTTGGCTCCTGAACCATGGAAGGAAGCCTTTTTTTGGCCCAGACAGATTTTGGAAAATTACAAGTTACCGGACATTTTAGAATCCATGATGGAAGGCCTGTCTCTTGCCAAAGACTGATATATTTTGTATTTATTTATTTATTTATTTATTTCTCCACGTTCTTATTCTTCATCTGGCCAGAACATGTTGACCAAAGTGTCGACTTTTTCTTGAATTTGCATAATAGTCAATCTTTGCGAGCTCTGTTTAGATTTGGCTACTCTTTGCATTCGCATTCTCTGCTGTTGTAGCGCGTACTTTGCTGCGTTGTAGGTATGATTATATAGTTCTTTATGACTATTAGATGACAGCCCTCGGAGTCGTAAGGCGGCCAAAATAGTATGCTGGAGTGCTTCTTTTTCTTTCGTGTCGAGTTGAAATGATTCTTTAGTTCGACGCGGAGAGTTTGCAAGTGTCAATTGTCGTGGAGCGTCCAAAGTTGATTCAGAAATTTCTCTTTTGGAGGGGGGTTCAGTTATATCAGATTTGATTAAAGATGGCTTAGTTGTGATTTCTTTTGAAGGTTCAACTGTCGCGATTCCGTTTATTGAGGACGTATCTTTGATTGAGGTCGCGTCTTTTATTGAGGTCGCACCTTTTATTGATGAAGGTTCAGGTTTGATTGATAAAGGCCGACGATTAGTTTTTGTAATCCAATAACCAGCAGTCTTTTTATCATGAATTCGAGGTTGATGAAGTAGTTCAAGTTTGTCAAAATTCAACTGTAAAGCCAAAACGTTGCCTAGCTCCGTTATTGTTAATGCCATTAGCAGCTTCGTGTCGTCATTACTAGCTGACTTAATGATACTTGCATTATCGTCTTTAACTGGCAGATATTCTACCAAAATCCCACTACTTTTCAGTCCGCGAAAGTAATCCAGCGTCTCAAAATCGGTGGTATAAACTGAATAAGTATTGCTCACCGTCCAGTATGGTATTTTCAATGCGTCTATTGGATATAAGTATTTAAGGATTCCACCGAATGAGTTATAGCTCCCAGCTTTCCTCTGATTCCATAGCTGAATGTCTGAATAATCGCCTTGCGGAGTCTCTAGTGTTAGCACTTGATACAGTCGCTGGTCCATTTCGTATATGCAAAAATCGAGTTTTGATCAAGAGTGAAGAAGGACAAATTAGTATTGGGAGCGAAGACGCGTAATTTTTTTTTTTAATTAAGACTTTCGTGTCGTTTTGGCGTTTCACCATTAAAACAACAAACGCTTCACTGACCAAATTGTTAACGCTTCATGAAGCAATCTACTAACCAGTGAAGCACTCTATTGTCTCGTAGAGCAAGTTTGAAAATCATGCATTTTAGGTTTGAACAAAAAAATTTCTAGAATAGAATCTACGCTTTGTGAACTGTATTTCACTCTACTTCATGATGAGCTTGGTAGTGGCCGTCGCCGATTGGGGTGGCAACTGTTCTTTAGCCTTCATGTACCCGGCCGCTCCTTGACGAGTTTCTTCATGGCATTTAGGTGACTCGTTTAAGGGTCATTAATGCATAAGTCAAAGTAAAAAACCGTTGGACCTGACTAGACACAAATCTAACTATTTTGAAAGCTTCCGGAATTTGGTGGACTGGCTGGTTTAGAAACAAGAGACGACTACAGTTCAGGGTCTTATATTTGTTTCTTTTCTCTTCCTCTTTCCCAAAGTCAATTTTGAAACATTTTTGTTTGGCTTTTTTTGCCTTTCATCACTCTCTTCCTCCTCCATTGAACTCGTCCCCGAGCAATCTGTAGAATATGTTTACAAAGTCTCAAAAGCCGCGAAAGTCTTCTGTTTCCTCGTCATTATCCAATATCTCAGGTAGCAACGATAGACCGCAGGACATTCCAACAGATCCTGTCCCGAACTACCACAAAGTTCCGCGATCTCAACCTCCAGAGTTCAGCTTCTTGAACACCCCAGAAAACGATAGCGAAACCTCTTCGTCGTCTTCAACCACTTCGCTCAACTCTTATTTCAAGAAAACCAAAACCTCCGATAATTTAGAATCTAGCAACCGCGGACGGTCTTCTCCTATCCTCATTGACAATTCTTCTACATTTTCCACGGCCTCTGCAACAGCTTCACCAACCCACAGTTCTATATTTCATGGCTTCAACCGAATAAAAAACTCCGTCACCAGAAAGCGCAAGAGTAAGACCAAAAAACAGTCAATAGACTCCAATCCCGCTGTTCCAAGTAGCAACACCGACAAAAGCAGCAGCCCCCGTCAATCACTCGATTCTCAGCAATTTGAGCAATGCATCCCGTAAGTTCTTCATTGTTTGTGCTTAAATTTTCTTTTTTGCTTGCTTTGTGCTAACCTTCTCTTTAGAGCACCTACTTTTAATTCTGCATTCAGTGATGTTGGCGACTCCAAAACTATCTACAGCACCCAGACAAAACCCGCTGGTCCCATCAGATCTCTGTCCTCTACCAGAGGTGTCCCTCCAAATCTTGTCGAGTCTCCACGAAGATCTCAGCTCTTAGAACCCGTTGTAAATAAACATGAGATGCCACTCTCTCCAACCGCCATTCAAGGTGCTCCTCTGCTCATTAGAATCAACAACGCTGCTTCGTCAAAGCAGCAACCACCTCAGTCTACAGATAAAAACTTAATGATACCAATCTCTGATTTCAATGACGTCTCGCCTTTTTCCTCGTTTTCTGGACCTTCAACTGCCCAAGATTCGAAATATCTCACTACTTTAAGCCCCACGATCGAGAATTCTGACCAAGATAATGGACACTACTACTTGGACAGTTCCTCCTCTCATGATCCCAGAAGACCTTCTTATGCCTCCCAGATCACCAATTCTTCCATGGGCTCTTCAAGTGCAAAGTATGATCAATTCACTGAACATTTCGAACAAACGGATGATTCGGCCCAACTCACCAAACTAGTAAGTAATCTCCGACAAGACACAAACATCTCACTAACATCACCAGGATGAATCTAACGATCACGAAGACCATTCCAAAATGACAGACCAAACTGATAAAGCTGCTTCAAAAAAGCCTTCTGAAGCGTTCTCGAAATCCAAATCAAGAAAGTCGTTCCTTGGAAAACTAATATCTAGAAGAGAGTCTTCAGACAACAGTGACAAACCTGTTCGAAAGCCCGCAAAAGGATACGACTTTTCTCGAATGTCTTGGACAACCCCATTAGACCACCATGGACTCACAGCTCGCCAGTCTTCTGCTCCAACTCTTCTTAGTTCTGAACGCAAGTTAACAGCTCCCAAAATCCATGCTTCAAGCTTGTCGTCTCCGTCAAAACAACCGTTGGACGAAGAGCCATCCTCTCCTCAGGAGCCAACTACCTTCTATACTCTGGATACTGATCTGGAACATATGACAGGAATTGTAGATGGTGAAAAATCAAATCCGAGTTCAAACCCTCCTGACCAGAACTCAGCGAGAAATGCTAATACTGATTTAGCCCCAGCGATTCCTCCAGATCCAAATGCTGTCTGGAAGGCTCCCGAATCTTGGAACATTGTTC
The DNA here is from genome assembly GCA_030566045.1 of Geotrichum geniculatum. Classification (NCBI taxonomy): domain Eukaryota; kingdom Fungi; phylum Ascomycota; class Dipodascomycetes; order Dipodascales; family Dipodascaceae; genus Geotrichum; species Geotrichum geniculatum. Next base: position 137,930 of record JAJMHM010000020.1, on the reverse strand, counting down.
CAGAAAGCACTGAAGTCCTTCAATGGCCTTCAGTATTCGACACCGTCAAAGCAAAAGACGCTACATCTGTCAAATCTTGTGTACGTGTTTTCAGAGAAGAGGGCACCTTTGGAACTGTTTCTTGTGATCTTGATATTACTGTAACTGAATTAATTCAACTTCTTGGTAGAAAGTTTTTCCTACCATCTGTCGCTGGCTATCAGTTAACTGTTCGTACGGCTGGACTAAAACGCATCCTTATGCCTAAAGAGAGACCGCTAATATATCAACAATCACTTTTAACTTTTATGGGCTATACTGAAGATGACCGACTTGGAGATGTTGGCCGTGATGATTTGAGTTATATGTGTCGTTTTGAACTGAGTCGGCTAGAGCTAAAGACTTTCAGTGATCGTGAAAAACAAATGCTATCAAGAAATATCACACATGCTGATATGTGCCATTTGGATTTACAGACTATTCCAGTTATTTTTTATTCTCATTGTCTCGAAATTGAGCATCTCGATGTTTCTCAAAACCCATCCATTACTGTTCCTTCCGATTTCATTCAAGCTTGTGTCAATTTAAAGTCCATCAGCTATATTGGCAATAGTGCATTGCAGTTTCCTCTAAATATTTTACACGCTAAAGTGTTGAGAAAACTCATCATATCGAGTAATCTCATTTCTTCTATAGACAATGTGAATTTTAGCAAATTGGCGACTCTGGTATCATTGGATATGCATGGCAATCGTCTTACCTCGATTAGCCCGTCCATCAGAGAGCTCAAAAATTTGGAGTATTTGAACATTTCTTCAAATGTTATTACTGAAGTTAACGTTTCAATCTGTTACCTTCCCAAGCTACGTCGATTTAACATTTCCTTCAACAAACTGTCCTCATTACCTGATGAAATTGGGCTTTTGACAAATCTAGAAGATTTCGCAGTAAACAATAATTATTTGACTGAATTACCACCTTCATTCGTCAATCTCGGCAAACTCGAAGATTTGGATATCAGATATAACAAGCTCCAAAATATTGATTTACTCAGAAAGCTACCTCGTCTCATGACTTTGTTCTGCTCAAAGAATTCTGTGTATTCTTTTAATGCAAGGCTACAGAAAATTCGAATCTTTCACTTTGACAGAAATCCTTTAACAAAGCTGGAGCTGCGTGCTGCTCATTTAAATTTGAGAGATCTCAACATGTCTAAAGCAAAACTATCTTCTTTGAGCAAAAACTTTTTTGAACAAGTCCCTAACGTTGAAAAGTTGATTTTAGACAAAAATCAATTGACTTCAATTCCTCCCTATATTGGTATCGCTAAAAAACTGGTTTATTTGAGTATTGTTGCAAATAATCTTGATATTGTTCCTTCAGAAATTGGAGAGCTACAAGACCTCAGAAAGCTAGATTTACACAATAACAATATTCGCAATTTACCTGACGAAATATGGTCTCTGTCGTCTTTGGAAAGCCTAAACGTCTCTTCTAATCTTCTAGAGGTATTTCCTAAATTCGATACTCTTTCAAGTGTTTCTAGCACTGAGACTGAAACTGAAAAACCCCCGATATTTGGCGATATTAAAACTTTTGAATTCACTGAAAACTCTACTTCTTCAGACCGCCGTCCTTCTTCATTATCAACGGCTTCATCTCTCGGTCCAAATGAAATTCGCTCGACACCACTACCAACTACTTCTGAAAATCTAAAAGAGAAAGGACCAAACCGACCTCATCGTAATTTAGGACACTCACTACTATATCTTAGTATTAGCGACAATAGATTGACAGACGAGTGTTTTGAAGAAATATCAAAGCTGACCAAATTAAAGGTCTTAATTATATCTTACAATGAGCTCATTGATATACCGTACGGAGCTCTTCGCCGACTTTCGAACTTGAATGAGCTCTATCTTTCTGGCAATCAATTGACATCTCTACCAGCAGACGATCTTGAAACTATACACACCTTACGAGTGCTATTTGTGAATGGCAATAAACTTCATACACTTCCTGCTGAACTCGGAAAAATTGAAGATTTTGTTGCCCTTGATGTGGGATCTAACAATCTCAAGTACAATATTAGCAACTGGCCATATGATTGGAACTGGAACTGGAATATCAAGCTAAAATACTTGAACTTTTCAGGAAACAAACGTCTGGAAATCAAAGCTACTCCTACTCAAAATAACCATTACAATCGAGATCATCCTATGAGAGATCTTAGTGATTTCACGGTTTTGCAGAACATGAGAATTCTTGGACTTATGGACGTTACTTTGACGACGCCCTCCGTCCCTGATCAAACTGAAAACTGCAGAGTGAGAACTTATGGTTCCATTGTGAATTCCATTCCTTTTGGAATGTCGGATAGTCTTGGTGATCAGACCAACTTATCGATTACAGACTTGGTTATAGAGCGTTTTAGAGGTAAAGATGATGAAACCGTTGTTGGTTTATTTGAAGGAGGAGGCAAAAATGTTGCAGGTAACAAAGTCTCCAAGTTGATTCAAGAGATGTTTGGCAATATATTTCAGCAAGAGCTCAATAAGCTTAAGGAGAATGAAAACATTTCAGAAGCACTTCGACGCTCGTTCCTCAATACCAACAAAGAGATTGGTAATGCTGTTTTGTCTCCTGCTGAAATAACTCCTGGTAGCAATGTAATTCCTCGACGTAATTCTACGCTTGCAAACGTTGCATACGAAGACGGAATGACTGGATCGTGTGCCACAGTTGTATATATCAAGGGAAAGAAACTCTATGTCGCTAACGCTGGTGATACTATGGCCATCATCTCTGGTGCTACCGGCGATTTTAAAGTTTTGACTACTCGTCATGACCCCACAAGCGAGGCTGAACTGAAGCGTATCAGAGTTGGTGCTGGTATTGTCTCGTCTACTGGTAAACTGGATGATACTTTGGATGTTTCCAGATCGTTAGGATATTACAACTTGATCCCCCAAGTTCACGCACGACCATCAATAGCTGAATATGATCTTGGTGATAATGATGATATTCTTATTGTCGGTAGCAAGCAGCTATGGGAATATGTTTCATATCAGATAGCCTTAGATGTTGTCAGAATGTCTAGTGATGACCTTATGAAGGCCGCAGCTAAACTTCGTGACTTTGCAATTTCATATGGTGCTTCTGATAAGATTATGGTGATGGTTATTGGAGTAGGTATTTCCAAGAACAAGAGTAAGAATCGCATGGGCAAGACTGTGGGCCCGATGAAGTCTATTGGCGAAGAAGAACTCTTTCCAGTTTTCAAAAAGAAGTTGGACAGAAATATGCTTCCTGAGGATTCCAGACTGGCTCGACTTGGAACAGAAGTGGACCCTCCTGTTAATGACTTGGCCATGGTCTTTACGGATATCAAGAATTCAACGTTGTTATGGGAAACCAATCCAATTGCCATGAGAGCTGCTATCAAAGTTCATAATTCAATAATGAGAAGACAGCTTCGTATCATTGGGGGTTACGAAGTCAAAACCGAAGGTGATGCCTTCATGGTATCTTTTCCAACACCTACTTCGGCACTTTTATGGTGCTTTAGTGTTCAGTCATTGCTTCTGGTTGCAGACTGGCCTACTGAAATTTTAGAGTCAGCCGAGTGTTGTGAAGTGCTGGATAGTAATGAGCAAGTAATTTTCCGTGGTTTGTCAGTGCGAATGGGAATTCATTGGGGTTCTCCAGTCTGTGAGCGCGATCCTATTACTCGTCGTATGGACTATTTTGGCCCAATGGTTAACAGAGCAGCCCGTGTTAGTGCGGTGGCAGACGGAGGACAGATTACTTTGTCTTTTGACTTTGTGTCAGAAATGAATAGGCTGGTGGACAATTTCAAGGACTTTAAGAGTGGAAAGTATACGAGCCTAGCAGAAGCTTTTGGAGGAGATGAGGCTTTAGGACTGGCAATTGAGCGAGATGTCAATATGCTGGATAACTTAGGATGGGAGAAGAAAATCCTGGGTGAAGAGAAGCTGAAAGGTCTTGAAAATCCTGAGTTTATATCTCTTGCATATCCAAATACTTTAGTGAATCGTTATCCCATTCACTGTGAACGGTTGATTCAAAAACGAGCACCCACTCAACCTGAGGCTTCAAAGGCTGCCTCTAAATCGTCTCTTACTGTTGCCCAGATGGAAATCATTGCTCAGTTAAGAGAAGTTTCGATTCGTTTGGAAGTTGCTTGTACCAAACTGTCAGGAGCAATCGGTACTTCAAATCAAGCGGATGCCAAAAATGTCATCACCAACTTTGTTGGAATGCCTTCACTTTTGGCTTCATATGATGAAACGGATCACTATAATATACTTGGACATGTCATCACCCGTATCGAAAACTCGATTTCTTCAATCTTTTTACGAAGTACCATGTATCATTTGGGGTTGAGCCATGGTGAGTGTATGAGTATTAGCGAGACAATGCAAGCATTATCAAAGATACTGAATCTACCACAGAAGAATCTTCTTCCACCTCCTGGTTTATCAAACTCAGAGTTGGATTCGAGTATACCTGTGGCTGAAAATGTGGCACGACCGCACTCTGATGATGAGATTGAAAGCGAGGAATTTGCATCGAATGAGCCATTGCATATCAACAAAGACAATCAGTTGTATTATTCTAGTCCTTCTTCGCCGAGTTCAAGTGTTTTGTATTGAGATTTAGGACAATGTATATTGTATTTCTAGATAATTATTTAAATAATTATTAGATATTTAAATGTTATTTAGATAATATTTATATACTTTGGTGATCTAGATGATTTAGTATTAAGGTGAATATTTAGATAATTTAGTATTTAAGGTGAATATTTAGATAATTTCCTATTATTTATGAATATCTAAATATTTTCTAATTATTTATAACTATTTAAATACTTTCTAATTATTTATAACTATCTAAATATTTTCTAATTATTTATGAATATCTAAATATTTTCTAATTAATAAATATTTAGATAATTTCCAATTTATAAATATCTAGATAATGTCCTACTTATAATTTTCTAAATATTTCTTATTATAAATATCTAAATAATTTTCTATTTATGAATCTAAATGAAGATTTAAATTTAAAATTGATGGTCTATTTCCAGGAACGATACTTGTGATGCTTATATAACAGAGTTCGAATCGCAAGTCCAAACTTGTTCAGGTACCAACAACAATGACAGAATTCAGACCAGCTTTGCTGATAATTGATTTACAAGAAGACTTTCTGCCTCCAGTGAGTACAAAAATGCCAAATTTGTGACCAACTGCTAACATCTGTAGAACGGATCTCTAGCGGTTCCTGGTGGAAGAAGTGTTATTCCCATTATCAATAAGCTAACTACATATCGCCACTGGGCTTCAATCATCGCATCCAAAGACTGGCATCCTTCGAACCATATATCGTTTGCTTCCAACAATGCGGGAGCAAAGCCTTTTGAGAAACTCACGTTTTTACACCCTCTCAACCATGCTACGACTCGGACCGAGACTGTTTGGCCCGACCACTGCGTGCAGAACACAGTAGGATCTCAGTTTCCCAGCGAATTCGACTCGAGTCGCGTTGACAGCATAGTTAACAAGGGATATTTAGTTGATCGAGAATACTACTCCGCGTTTTCTGATATCTGGGGAATACACAAGACCGAGCTGGACGACCTACTCAAGTCGAAACAAGCGTCGGATGTAGTAGTAGTAGGTCTGGCTCTGGATTATTGTGTCGTGAACACCGCTTTGGATGCTGCCAAAAACGGGTACAAGACCTGGGTTTTGCGCGAAGGAACCAAGCCAGTTGATCCTGAATCGTGGGATAAAACTGAAAAGACGCTGAATCTACATGGAATTAAGCTTATTGATCTGGACAGTGAGATGTTGGCCAGTATTAAGTAGGACAATATAAACGGTCTTTAGTCCCACATAAATTTGGACCTTTTTTTTTCCAACTCTTTTTCTTTAACCAGCCACTCTCTCTGGACATTTTCTCTCGCTCCCCATACATTTTGATCAAATGGACTTGGAGACGTTTCAGGAATTCATCTCTAGTGGCCATGGACTGGCCTTACTGGAAAACGAAGACTGCGGATACCCTTATGACTTCAAGTTAACAGACATTGGAACCGACCCGGTGGCACTATTGGATCCTAATCTCTATACTGAGGTCACAGAAGTTTCCTACGAAGATGCGTTGGAACAACTGAGCAACTACGCGCGCCCTTCGATCAAGTCACTGGCGAAACTGAATGCTAAAGAGACTTCAGTTTTCAATAATGCCCTGATCAAGACCCAAACCTACTTTTTTTCAGCGTCCGCAAAGAAACTGATTCCGTACTCAACTAACGAAGCTTCGCTGACTATGGATCTGGACTGCCATGCGGGATACAGCTACAACTCAAGGGACACTAGTGAGAAGCCGGTGCTGAGGTCCCAAGTCATTGAGAAAGCGCAGTATGATGCGGTGTGCATTCAAGAAGAGCTGGTTGACTCTGAGGCTGTCTATGAACCTCCCTGTATGCTGGCTTCTAATTGCTACAACTTGAGCAACATGCAAGCGAGTTGGATTCCGTCTTGCGAAATATCTATACTGGAAGCCAAGTTTGGGGTTCCTATTAATGAACATTTGGAGCAGTCGCTGACGCCATTGTCGTATGGTAAAGAAATCACCAACGATAGATTAACGCATTTTCTACAGAAGCAAACGGATCTGTCTAACCAGAACTCGTCGCAGTATCTCATATATTGGGACCAATTTGACGGCAGCGTGCCAGAGATACTGCTTGACAAGGTCTTCAATATGGTATTTGACATGTTTGACATGAATTTCGTGTACCATGATAAGTTTGTTTACAATGGAGGGAAGCAGTTGGCGCATGCGAACGAGGAGCTATTTCTCTGGCTTTGGAGCCACTTTATAGAGACCTCCATTATGCTTCCTAATGGCGACATTATCTCCAAGAAACATGGGATACTTCAAGGCAGTTATTTTACTCCGATAGTTCGCGCAATGGTGAATTATCTTCTTGTTACGTTTCTCCAGGATTTTTTTGGTCTAGATGGGCTAGTTCCCATAGTAGTAGATGAGAAGCCTGGGTTTTTCATTCCTGGTAATGTGTATGAGAACAAGTTCAATCATAAGAAGATATCTCAGTTCATGACTCAGAGGTTTAGTATGAAGCTTGAGGGTGCGAATGAATGGCAAGTCCTAGGGAACAAGAGTGATTATTCGCCTGATGATCTAGTTAGATTATGAATATGACAATGCATTCTGAGACCGTGAAAACTGTTTAGAATTTGGTTGGATTTAGATTTGGAATCGAGTACGGTGCTAGATTCAGTGCTAGATTCAGGATCCAGTGCCAGAATAAGTGCTAGAATCCGTGTTAGAATAAGTGCTAGAATCAGTGCTAGAATCAGTGCTAGAATTCTGTCCTAGAATCTGTTCTGTCCTAGAATCTGTTCTGTCCTAGAATCTGTTCTGTCCTAGAATCTGTTCTGTCCTAGAATCTGTTCTGTCCTAGAATTCTGTGCTAATTCTGCCCTAGAATCAGTGCTAACTCTACCCTACATTTACTCAGCACTGTGCTAGCACCTAGAAGCACAATTGACCACTATCAGCTCAGTGAACCTCGCCAATCATGCAAACCGACCTTCCGTAGAAACCAGAATTTGTTGGAAATCGTTACCCTACTGGGAAATTTATTCCAACAATTTTATGCTTTTAAAAACACTAAACTTTCTCCAATTCTTCTTCTTCCTCCTCTAACGATATCATGTCTGGATTCCCTATCGTCACCGTTGGCATCGCAGCCATCGCTGCCTTGGCCGTAGCGTACTTCTTCATCTCGTCTAAAACCTCCAAACCAGTCCTTGATCCCACCACCTTCAATGACTTCCCGCTGATTCAAAAAACAATCCTGTCCCAGAACTCTGCCATCTACAGATTCGGCCTTCCTAGACCTGGCGACTGTCTCGGCCTGCCTATTGGCCAACACGTATCCATCGCCGCTGAAATCAATGGCAAAGAGGTTATGAGATCCTACACTCCTACTTCTTCTGACGTCGACAAGGGATACTTTGACTTGCTCATCAAGGCCTACCCCAACGGTAACATCTCCAAGCACATCTCCAACTTGACAATTGGCTCCAACATTCGTGTCAGAGGCCCCAAAGGCGCCTTCCAGTACACTCCAAACATGGTCAAGACTTTCAACATGATTGCCGGTGGTACTGGCATCACTCCCATGTATCAGATTATCAACGCTATTGCCAGAGACCCCAGTGATACCACCCATGTCAACCTGATTTACGCCAATGTTAACGAAGAAGACATTTTGTTGAAGAAGGAAATCGACAATCTCGCCGCTAAGCACCCCAATATCAATGTTCACTACGTTTTGAACAACGCTCCCGAGGGCTGGACTGGAAGTGTTGGTTTCGTTACCCCGGATATCATCAAGGCAAACACCTCTGCTGCTTCTGACGATGTCAAGCTGCTGTTGTGTGGCCCTCCTCCCATGGTCAGTGCTATCAAGAAAGCTGCTGTTGACTTGGGCTACCAAAAGCCTCGTCCCGTCTCCAAGTTGGAAGACCATGTCTTTACTTTCTAAGCAATTGTATACCTTTTTTTGTCAGGAAATATATACGATTAATGAAATTTTGGAAACTGTTTTAACAGCTGGAGTTTTCAGCTGAAGCTGATTATGAAGCTGATTTTTATGAAGCTGATTATGCTTTTCATGAAGCTGATTTTCATGATGTTGATTATGCTTTTATGAAGCTGATTCTAACACAACAGCTTTTGATGAAGCATGTTTAGAGCTTTGAGCGAGTCCTTCTGTCCTATAACTGCACTGATATTGATTTCACTGGCGCCCTGTGAAATCATTTCAATATTGATATTGGCCTCTGCCAACGTAGAAAACATGAGCCCTGCTGTTCCAATGGATTGCTTCATTTGCGTGCCTACCAGCGATACAATACAAAGCTTTCTGGTAACGTCGACAGAGCCATACTTGCGCAGCTCTGTCAAGGCATCTCTGAAGCTTGCTTCAGAAATAGACGAGTGTAGAGCCATAGAGACCCGCACTTCTGACGTTGAAATCAAATCTACGACCAGTTTCCACTTGTTGAGAATCGAAAACACATGCGCTAGGAATCCATGAGACAAGTCCCGTCTGTTTGAATGAACATTAAGGACAATAATGTTGTTCTTAGTAGTGACCGCAGTCGGGCCTTTTCCCTGCTGCTTCGAACCAAGACTCAGGCTCTCCAAAGCGACCGGAGGATGTGGAGGTGTTTCTGTACCGGGAAGCGCCAAATCTTTGGGATACACGATCGTCCCGTTACCAGTGGGATTTGTGACGTTCTTGATACGAATAGGAATATGAGCGTTGATAACTTGAGCCATTGTGAATGGATGAATGACCTCAGAACCATAGTATGTCAACTCTGCAGCTTCTTCTGGGGTAATGATAGGAAGAAGTCTTGCAGTATGAACTTTTCGAGGGTCCGCCGTGAATATGCCTTCGACTTCTTTCCAGATTTGCAATTCCTTCGCGCTCAGTGCTACGGCGGCTAGAGCAGCACACAGATCTGTATAACCTCTTCCAATGCTATCCAGCAGTCCACCGGGCACCGCGCCAAAGAACCCAGTGACAATGGGCACGAATCCTTCGCAGGCGTCGATTTCGTGTCTGATCTGGTCCACCAAATAGCTGTAGAACTGCTTATCCAGTCCGTTTGCACTAGGACTTTGGTGGACCTGCGAGTAGTTATTGGGGATGACATGCGAAAGATCCACGTATCTAGCGGGCACTCCATTGTCGCTGACCACAGCGGCCATATACAAGCAAGCGAGCTTCTCGCCAGCTGAAATGATGGAGTCCATAGTTCTAGGACTGACTTCTTCAATAACCATAGCAGCATTGATAATGTTGACCACAAGATCGCATTCTCTGTTAATGTCTTTTTCCAGCTGGGCTAGACGGTCCGCGTCTTGGAGGTACTGTCTGGCAGCCTGAAGATGAGAGTCTCTGATGGCATCAAGCTCTTTCATAAAGTCTTGACCGATAAGCGCATTGTTAGCAGCAGTAAGCAGACGAGTCGTCGTACCTTCAGCCTTTGTATCTGTTGATCTGGCCGAGCAAACCACCACCACGTTAAAATCCTCACTGTACGCTTTGACAATGTCCTTTGCAATGCTCAAAGGAAATTTGCCAACGCTTGTTCCTCCAAACTTTTGAACAATCCAGGGTTTTGTGCTCATGGTAATGAATATGGAGAAGAGAGAGTTTGATTTCTCAGTGACTCTTTGGTTCAATACTCAGCACGGCTCCCTCTGAAATATTTCTGGTCACATGATATTTCAATCTAATTATTATGTAATAATATATCACGTGATTTTAATTTTTTGTTTACTTTTTTTTTTTTTTTTTCTTCTCTTATCCATTTTTAATACCAGCTCTGAATTCGACATAGTGAATCTCAGAGATTTAGCTTTCTGGGTACCTTTTGACGAGTTGCTAAGGTGAGCCAGTATTTGTGCTTTTGCTCCTATCAAGAAAGCGTGTGTTCAATTGTACAAGCCAACTAGTCAAGACTCCAATTTCTTTATTTCAGGCCACAAAAGCTCTTACAACTGATACTTCTTCCATCAATCATGAGAAACGGTACGCCTGCCCAACGGGACAAAGCTTGGACCGGTCTTGCGAACCGACAACGAGGCGGGACTGCAACAAGCAAATCGGCAACGAAAAAACCACGAAAGCGTTGGCTATCACGACTGTTTTCGTGCTTTTCTTCCTCTTCATCTGGTACCTTTAGCAATCCTCTGTCGAGACGCAAATCGGGCAGGAACAGTGCTGCTAACAGGAAGAACGGGCTGGATGACCAAAGCACTCTAGTCAAGAAGGGAGACGAAGAAGCTGGTTCGATAGTCAAGAGCAGCGAGTTCAATGAGAAGAGCAGCGATTTCAATGAGAAGATTGCAGATTTCAATGAGAAGAATGCAAATTTCAATGAGAAAATTGCAGACGCTGACTCCGAGAAGGAGACCACTGAAGATCTGGATATTGACGAAAAGCTAGAAAATAAGAGCATTGAACGTAATATAAATGAGCATACGACGGACGAAGATATTGATGACGATGATTACTATGAGGAGGAAGAACAACAGACAAAGGAGGAGCCTTCATATGATGGACTGGGACACCCAATGAGCGGACCTAATGCAGCACTTTTGACTCCCCAAAGTAAAGCACTGGAAGGACGAAAGCTGCTTGTTTTGGATCTAGATGAGACTCTCATCCATAGTTCGTTCAAGTATGTTCGCAAGGCTGACTTTGTGATTCCAGTCCAAATTGAAGACCGGAACCATAATATATACATTATCAAGCGTCCTGGTGTCGACGAGTTTATGAAGAGGGTTGGAGAGCTGTTTGAGATTGTTGTTTTTACGGCTTCTGTGAGCAAGTACGCTGATCCGCTGTTGGATCAGTTGGATATTCATAACTCTGTTCACCATCGACTTTTCAGAGAAAGCTGTTATAATCACAATGGTAACTTTGTCAAACACTTGGGAATCTTGGGTCGACCCATAGAAGATATCATCATTATAGACAATACCCCGGCGAGTTACATTTTCCATCCACAGCATGCGGTGCCAGTTTCTTCCTGGTTTTCAGATATTCACGACAATGAGTTGCTAGATATGGTTCCGATTCTTGAAGATCTTGCTAGTAATGTTGTTAATGATGTGAGTCTGATTCTGGATGTTAATGTGTGTGCTTGAAACACAAAATACTAATATTCATAATATTCATAATATCACCAATAACAAAAATAGATTATATCTTCAGATTTTTGCATGTATAAAGTTGTATAAGATAATATAGGAATGAGGGATTGAATGGAGGATTGAGTGGAGAGAGAATGGAGGATTGAGTGAAGAGAGAATGGAGGATTGAGATTGATATGGAGGTTTGTGATAAGGTTTGAAAGGTTTGAAAGGTTTGAAAGGTTTGAATGGAGGTTTGAGATCGTGATAAAGTTTGGAGAATTGAGAAGTTTGAATGTAGAATAAAGATTTATGTGGAGAAGTTTGTATGGAGAATAGATGAATGGAAAATAAATGAATGAATAATAGATGAATAGTAGATGAATGAATAATAGATGAATAGTAGATGAATAAAGAATAGATGAATAGTAGATGAATAAAGAATAGATGAAGAATAGATAAAAATAAATGAATAGAGAATAAAAATAAATGAATAGAGAATAAAAATTTGTGAATATAAATTATGATGAAGCTTATGAAAATGTAAGTCGTAATTGTCGTGAATTGTATATTGTGAATTGTCGTGAATTACTTTGATTCACGATAATCGTCCTGTTTCAAACTATGCTTTGAGATGGTAGCAGATTCTCTCTGTCCAAGGAAATCGTAACCATCATGAAGATGAGTAAGAAGAGGAGTTCTTCTGGTGATTAAAGTCTCGACTGACGCATCTAGATCCGTCTCAACATCACTCCCATCTTGCTCATCAACAAACTCTCTATAGCCGTCGTCTTCAGCAGGCTCAGAATCCAGCTGTTCATACGAATGGTACTCTGGTGATTGAATGATGGTATCGACAAGATAGTACTGCAAAGTGTTCATCACCAAGGGAAACACAAAGATCACAAACACGACTTTAAGTTCGGCATTCCAATTTGTCCATGCTAAGAGCAAACCACCCAACTTTAGCCACCACTTCTCTCCTATTTCAGATATCGAATAGAGGACGCTCTTCATACAGCAGAGCCCGAGCAGATAGAGCAGAGACTGCTTGACAAGATTGACCACGAGCGGTGGCGAGCCATACTGGCCAGAAATGATTCCAGTGATCCCAATTCTAAAGGCAGTCATGTGGATCATGTACAGAAACACCCAGAGCACGCCTACTCCAATTGTAGTGTCCATCAAGAGGTTTATAAAGTACCAGTTGCAAGGGTTGTCGTCGGGATCCGGCCGCTTTGATCTGTCGTGCGAGTTGCTGAGTAGCAGGTTGATGAAGTGTAAGCTGAGGGCGCCGAGAAGCTGTTTAGAGACGTCAAAGGTCCAGATTTTCCATGGCCGCTGGGGGAACTCTTGCTGGCGTTTGAGTAGCAGAGAAAGAACGGCCAAGAGGCCCATTAGGCATTGGACAAAGAGCGCCAGCGGTCCAAAGAGTTCACACTGTTCGGTATCAGCCAGTAATCGGGAGGGCATAATATTCTGTAGCTGTAGAGACTGGGAAGGATGGAGGCGAGGACCAGATACAACCAGGAATTGGTCTACTGAGAGGTAGCCACTGAGAGGTAGCTGGAAAGTAGCTAAGAGGTAGCTAAGAAGTAGCTGAAAGTAGCCGAGAAGCTGAGAAGCTGAGAAGCTGAGAAGCTGAGAAGCTGAGAAGCTGAGAAGCTGAGAAGTAGCTGAAAAAAGGTAGCTACGAAGGAAGAAGAATGAAGAGGGCTTTCTTCAACGCTATCGAGATTAGATGATTATCAAGTCACGTGAATATTTCATTAAACTGGAGTAGTGTGGGAGGATAAGTGAGACAAAGAAGAGCATGATTTGTATGGGGAGAAAGGTAGTGGGGAGTAGGATGTAGGAGGTTGTTAGATAGTAATTGGAGGTTGTAGGTTGTTAAGAGGAAGAGTTTTGGTTCAAATTGGCGGTTTTAGTTTACTATAAGTCTGGCTTCTAAACTGGTTTTGAACTGGCCTCTGAATTGGCTTTGAATTGGCTTTGAATTGGCTTTGAATTGGCTTTGAATTGGCTTTGAACTGGCTTTGAACTGGCTTTGAACTGGCTTCTGAACGGGTTAAACTGGGTCTAGACTGCCTCTAGACTGCCTCTAAATTTGACTGTTTTACTACCTCTAAATTTGACTGATTGACTACCGCTAAATTTGACCTAAATTTGACAGTTGGGACTAAAGAAATTTCTATTCTCCCATAGTTTCCCCCAGAATTGTTCAGTGAAAAATGTCAACGTTAACAAAAGTCGTCCAGCATAACTTAACTCACCATCATCTATGGACGAACGTCGAGATCCATAAACTAGATCATCCGTCTTTGCCACTGATATCGTATTCTTTATGCACCGGCCTTCCTCCACAACCGCTACATCCTGATGACGATTCAACGGTCGAATGGGTGTTACCTGTTGAAACTGCCCAACAGTGGTCCATCAAGGAATGGTCGCAGGTGTTTCAATGTATTGAAAGCGTTGATCCAAGCGTGAAAAGATTGGTGATGGCTTGTGCCACAGACGACGGAACTATCGTATATTATTTTGTCAATAAAGGTATCACAAAACCACGAAAGAATTGACATTCTGCATCTATTATCTTATTCTATAATGCAATATATACATGAGCAATAGGTCTTAATAGGCCTTCGTTGAACAAATCGGCCTTCATTTTCATACAAGTCAGCTTTCAACTTCAGCCTTCACCATAAAAAAATAACCTTCTTCATCTTTTTCACTTTTTTCACCATACAAATCACCTTCACCGACCTCCATTCACCTGCTTCACCTGCTTCACCTGCTTCACCTGCTTCACCTCCTTCACCTGCTTCACCTGCTTCACCTCCTTCACCTCCTTCACCTCCTTCACCTCCTTCACCTTCACCGGCCTTCTTACAATACAATACCTCTCAATCAGATTGGGCCCTTGTGTTTTGTGCCTTCTGTGCTCATACCATTCCAAAACCTCCGGAAGCAAAATCACGTATTTAGGAGCTTTACAAGCAACTGCTCGCCTTTTGTTCTTGCCGCTTGCCTCAGTGTCTTCATCTTGTCGAGCAGCAGTCTTGTCTATAATCACCTTCTGCAGCGCTTTCATTTCGAATAAAGCGTCAATCACGTCTTCTTGCTTGATAAAAGTGTTTTTGGAAATAGTCTCAATCGACAGAGTCAGCTTGCCAGATTCCTTGCTGTTTAGCCAGTCCAAGTAGTAGTCCGTAATGAAGCCAGAAATGGCCCAGCTCCAGTATCGCAGATATGTTGCTTTCCCGTGCTTGGACAGCGGCCGTTCTGGAGTCCCCATTGTCCCTTCTTTCTTTGATAGATAGTACGAGTACGATATCAAGAGTTTGCCTAGTCCTCGATTTTGAAAAGGCGGAAACACATTGATGCATGCTAAGTTGTAGTTGTCAAAAGAGACCTTTTCTTTTGAAAAGAAGCCAATGACTCGCTGCGCAGACAATGTAGACTCGCCTTCAATGGCAGAGAGCAGGTCGCTTTCTTCCTGGGTGAGCCTGCCGGTGTTTGGCTGGGGCGTTGAAGAGTTGGACGTGTTTTGCTTGGGGTAGTTTGTAGCAGACCTATCTATGACTCTGATGTTTGCGACTGACATGGTTAGCACGTAGAAGTCAAAGTTTTGTACTCCAAAAAACACCGATTTTGAGTCGAGGAACAGCTTTGCAAACAAACATAGAAACTGGGCATAATATGAGTGTTTCGAGCCATCAACCTTTCTGATCTGATAGTATGGACTGTCGTACACGACTCTGCCTGGGAGTTTTGATCGGTAAATGCATTTTTTCATGTGAGTAGCCATGAGGGCTGGAGTATCTGTATAAGCGAGACAAGAGTCGCAAATGTATAGTGTGTCGATGGTTTGCGAGTCTTTAGCGAGATGTATAGAGGAGCTTTGTATGGGGTGGTTTATTTTTTTTCCGCTAGGTTGTGCGGTGAGTTGTGCGGTGAGTTGTGCGGTGGGTTGTGCGGTGGGTTGTGCGGTGGGTTGTGAGATAAGTTGTGCGGTAGGTTGGTTGAATTGTGTGCTGGGTGCGCTGGGTGCGCTGGATTGACCGGTGATAGTGTTGGTTCCATTGCTCGATGAGCTGGGTAGAGAGGATGAGTCTACTGTAGCGTTTGTAGTTGGGCCTGTAGTAGAAGTAGAGCTGGGATTAGAGCTAGACTTTGGGCTGGTTGAGCTAACTTTTGAGCTGGTTGAGCTAACTTTTGAGCTGGTTGAACCAGTTGAGCCAGTTAAACCAGTTGAGCCAGTTAAACCAGTTGAGCCAGTTAAACCAGTTGAGCCAGTTAAACCAGTTGAACCAACCCTTGGACTAGCTCCCTGGACTCCTGTACCACTGATACCGGGATTTTTCTTCACATCACCACCCAGTGCCGAAGCAGACGCATTCAAATACTGCCTGTCAAAGTACATTGGGGACCTGAACCAAGTTTCGAATTTCAAGTTGCAGTAAACGACGTTCAAGATATTTCGGATTTTGTTTTGTTCAATGGCCAGAGACTCTTCCAGCTCTGCGCGACTGAGAGGCTTTTTCTTATGGGGAGCGTTGAAGTAGCCGTAGAAACCATCTATAGCGAGATCGTCTTTCCGTCGGTTTGGACGTTTGTTAGTCATGATGTCTTCAGACGGTCCAGAGAGGTGAGGTGGGCAGAGGAAGAGAAAACTAGACGTTGCGATTTGAAGGGGAGAAAAAAGATATTAGCAGAACAGCAACTACGGGAAATGGTTTAGAGTGAATTATTCATTATAGTCAAGCCATGACAAGTGATTTGGCTAAGGAGAGGGTTGAGAGAGAGGATTGAGAGGGTTGAGTCTGGAGGAGTCTGGAGATTGAGTCTGAAGTTATTGAGAATCCAGATTGAGATTGAGATTGAAACCAAGACTATAGATTGTAGAAAGAATCGCTACAAAGCTCAAACTGAGTCGGTTTCTAGGCAGAACTCTGTGCCAAACTTTGCTCTTATTGAAGCCCAAAAGAATATAAGGCTGGAGTTGCTACTCGTGCTGGATCCTACTGGATCGTGCTGGATCGTACTGGATCCTACTGGAGTTACTCGTGCTACTGTGCTACTACTGCTTACCAGAAGAAAAACTAGTACAAAAAATAAATCTAATAGCAAACCTACCACAGACCAAACAGCTCAAACCAAATTTACTTTGACATGCTGAATTTTACTTACACAGACTAACACTTACTACACATGGACTTTTAGTTTTGCCTGGATACGTAAGACTTCTTCTTCCTTCTCACTCTACACCTCCAGGACGTTCACCATCTGAATACACAACTCTTCACTTAGTATTCCTTGGTAACTGCCTTCGTCTCTTTTCTCAAGAGAACTTGTCACGATTCTTCAGCTGGTTTTAACTCAATTCTTCAAACTAAACCTGCTACTCCTCTAGCAGTCCAATTGATTTCAATAATGTCTGATTCTGTCGTTGGAGCTGGCTCTTCATTCGACTCAAACCAGAGACCAATTTCTACCGCTAAATCGTCACCTCCTTCACGGTAAGTCTTTCTAGTCTTATTCAGTTCACTCCTACTGCTTGTCCTACTCCTACCTATACTCCTACCACAACTCTTACCACTCCTACCACAACTCCTACCACTCCTACCACAACTCCTACCACAACTCCTACCTCTACCCGTCTTATTCCTACCACGACACCTACACCTACCTGTTCTACAACCACCACCCTCCCCCCTACCTCCCTACCCTTCCCTTTTTTCATCCCTTCTCTGCACTGAAAAGTTTCCTCCAATGTCACGTGAACCTTTTTCATCACCAAGGGAACAAGTGTGAGATAATACCACGTCGAGTTTTTTTCCTTCAGCCTCTTTTTTTCTTTCTCTTCACTCCCCACTAACATCCTTTAGCTCTAGAGATCTGGCTGATGAACACCAAAGTTCTCTAATCTGGAATGACCGTCTGAACCATCAATCAATCTACAATCACCCTTCTGTCCCCGGTTTTAATCCCCAACAGCAACTCCTCCAGCAGCCTCTTCCAAATCAACCGTCAATGAATCCATCGCCAAACACTCCTCCAAACCAGGCCATCGCGAGATCCCGCGCCAGAGCTGGCACGCTTCCCTCCAGACTGCCTCCAGGCCTCTCAATTGGCACAAACGCTCCCGCCGTCAACACCAATAACGGCTCCCATCCTCTCGGCTCTCTCGCCCTCCTCTCTCCTAATCCTTCTTCTCCCATCCCGTCCCACCTCTTCCCGTCCTCCATCCCCCAAACCTCTCCTTCTTCTTCGTCCACCGCTAGACTGAATGCCTCCTCTACGTCTGCATCAAACTCCAATCTCAACCTCTCCCAGCAGTACCAGCAGCAAAGACTGGGAATCCACTCCCAGGCCAGCTCCTCTACTTCCTCCCTGCCCACCATCTCCAACCAGTCTCCCCAGCCTTTTGACGTCTACCGCAGCGAAATCCCCTTCATCACCACCTCCCAGCAGCCTCCCCAGCACCAGCAGCTCGCCGCTGCCAACTCCGTCTCCAGGCTTCGCTCCGGCTCCCTCAACGTCCTCTCTGACTCTTCTCGCCCTTCTGTATACTCATCTCCCTTTGGTTCTTCCATCTGGTCCACGCAAAGAAACCCCCGTCTCCAGACTCCCTCCTCCGACCCCAAAAGAACCTCCCAAACCTCTCTACTTGCATTAGATGAGTCTCTGCAGACCCGTGATCCGGACCCCGAACAACAGCAACAGGACCCTATCGCCATTGATCCCTTGCAACCCTTTTATAAAGAGCTTTCTATGAGAACAGATCCAAGCAGAATGCGCTCTTATACTGTAAATAATCTACCTTATGGTCTTCCTACTTATGATACCCTTCCTGATGACTCTTTAAACAACCTATCAGAGCAGCAATATGTCCAACTCCAACAACAGCATCAACAGCATCATCAACAGCAGCAGCATCCGCACCAGCAACTCCCCCATCATCATCAACAGCATCAACAAATCCATTCTCATCAGTCTATTGAATCATTAAGACCTAATCCTCTCCTGCAGGCAAGTCGTCCCAGAGCTCAGACCACTGCAGGCTCTTTCGATCCTCCGTTCACTATGGGCAATGCTTCTACTCTGAGGTCATCAAACAACCCTAAAAACATTCTCCAGCACTCTCAGCTAAACTACTTCACCAAGGACCCTATGTCCCACAGTATCATTATCAACTCCTTGGACGACTCTTCCATTGGTCCAACCCGTTCTTTGTGGTTAGGTAACATTCCGGCGTCTACTACTTCTTATGCTTTGACAGCTATTTTTAGTTCGTACGGTACCGTGGAGTCTGCAAGAGTTCTTCCTCATAAGAACTGCGGTTTCGTTAACTTTTTGAGCATTGAAAGTGCCATCCAAGCTAGAAACGTTCTCAATGGGAAGGAAGTGTTTCCTGGGAATGGGCCTTGTAGAGTAGGCTTTGCTAAGGTCATTGAGCCGTCCGAGTTTGAATCTGAGCAAGCGTTCCCGGTCATTGATGTCCCTGACCCTAGATCTTCTGCTGAGGAAGTGGGTGGTTCTGAGTTCAATGCTGCTGAGCCTATTTCCGTTGCTAATGCGCAAGCTGATTCTTCTCTCAACTCGACTTCTATTGAGTATTCTGTTACCGATAAAGATGTCGTTGTTGAAGCTCCAAATATCGATTGCACCAAGTCTTTGGATGAAATTGCCACGGATATGGCTGCTGTTGTCTCTGCTCTAGGTGCAGACGACGCTGAGCGAGACTACATTGTTGCTTCTATCAATCGTGCTTTGGAATTTACCGATTTTCGTGAGGACATTTCGGCTGTTCCTGAGCCTCGACCTGATCGAGTATACGATGCTCCTACCCTTCGTGAAGTTCGCAAAAAGATTGATAGTGGCTTGTGTAGCCAGGTCGATATTGAGGAAATTGCTCTTGACATTATTGATGAGATTGCTGAACTGTCCAGCGATTATGTGGGAAATACCGTTGTTCAAAAGCTGTTTGATTCTTGTCCCGAGGATGTCAAAGATATGATGTTGAAGCAAATTGCTCCATACCTTGCTCAAATCAGTATTCACAAGAATGGTACCTGGGCTGCCCAAAAGATCATTGGGGTTGCTGGTACAAAAAGACAAATTGACACTATTGCAAGGGCTCTTCATCCTTATACCGTTCATTTGTTCCTGGACCAATTTGGTAATTACGCTATTCAGTGCTGCCTTCAATTTGAAGGTCCTTGGAATGATTTTATTTTTGAAACTATGCTTTCTAGATTTTGGGATATAGCTCAAGGAAGATTTGGCGCGAGAGCCATGAGAGCTTGTTTGGAAAGCCACCATGTATCAAAAGAACAGCAGAGAATGTTGGCTGCTGCTATTACAATGCATGCTGTCCAGCTAGCCACGAATGCCAACGGTGCTCTACTTTTGACTTGGTTTTTGGATACTTATACTGCTGCCAACAGACACAGCATTTTGGCTCCTAAGCTGATTCCCAATCTAGTTCAACTCTGTACTCACAAGCTGGCTAGTTTGACGGTTTTGAAAGTTATTAATTATAAAGCTGAGCCTTCTGCACGAGAAGAAATTTTCAATGCCCTGTTCAATCCTGGCGAAGAATCTCCTTCTCATGCACTAGAGTCAATTCTTAATCATTCCTACGGTCCTACGTTTGTTTACAAAATCATTTCGACACCTCTTTTGGAAGGTTCTGAGCGTCAGAATGCCGTCAACAAGATCCGCTCGGTATTGATTGCAATCAAGGCCCTTCCTAATCAAGGGTATAAAAGGCTTATGGACGAAGTTGGGTTGGCTACTAGAAGTGCACCAGTGCAGCCAAGTGGAGGTATGCAACAGCCTGGGTTGAGTAGAAACAACAGCACGAATACTAGAATGTACCAACAACAATCGCCTTTAAGACCCCAACTATCTCCTCAGCGATCTAGATCTTCTGGAGGGCACAATTCTGCCTACTATCAAGGAAATCAAATGGACATGCCACCTAATATGATGCCTGGTCAGCATGGTAATAAGTCTTATGGACGTGGGAATTATAATGGCCACTCCAAACGCGGAAATGCGTATGATAATTCATACAATAAGATGGGATATGATCATTATCAGCCCAACATGGTTGACATGAACATGCAACAGCAAATGGAGATGATGTCAATTGGAAGAGTTTCACCAAACAAGTTCATTGATCAATATAACACTATGCCATCATCGAATCAACAGCAATATCTCCAACCCGGAAACAGCTGGGGACAGCATGTTCCTCAACAACCTCATCAATTTTATGACCATCAGCATGCACAAAAATCGCCGGGTCAGAGATCTATAGGACTTCAGTCCCAGCAATATTATGAGAAACGTTAGATAGGTATATACAAATTTTCTAATTTTTATTGTTTATTTCATTTTTAAAAACTCTTTGACTAGAATGATATACTACCCATAAATGCAGACAATAAAAAAAAATAAAAATTAAATAAAATACAAAATATTCATTCATCTGCTATAACTTCAATGTCCTACTAACAGGCAGCTGTTCCAAAATTTTGATAATCTTCTGGCCTTCATTTTCAACTAATTGAATATATTCTTCACATTTTTGTCTCAACTGAGCTTCACCTTCGTCAGCTAGCATGCTTAAATATTCTTTAGGAGTCATATGCAAATGTTGTGAGATATCAATTTTGGAGCCTGTTGATGCTGGTAAGGTCGCGAGTAAATCGAAAACCATATCAGGATCAAGCGGTTTCCATTGTTCAGGAAATGTTGGTGTTGCTCCTCGAATAAATGACTGTTTAATTGGAGTGGGCTTTGTTCCGGCAGGGCTGTCTGGACGTTTAATATTTGGAGGAGGAGTATTGCTGCGTGCTGGAGAAGTAGCAGATAGAGGACGCATAAGAGGTGGAGGTGGAGATAGATCTAGCGAGCTATTCGAAAACGTTTCCCAGTTCTCAGACTGTGATTTCGATGGAGGTGGTTTTAGATAGTGGTCAGAATCACTAAAGGTTGGAGGATCGTTTTCTTGATCATGATAAATCTCTGGAGACGAAGCAGAATCATCGTTATTACCCCATGATTGCTGACGATTTGATCGATATTCAGGCTTGGTACCTGAAGAGACTAGAGCAATTGGTTTTGGAGATGAGTTATACAAATGCCTAATATCGACACTTTTTTCTGGGGAGGAACTTATTTCTATCGGCTCCATGTTGATATCGTTGTTATTATGCAATGGAGTCGGAAAATCGCTCTGGGTATTAGATGCTGAGAGAGAATAGTCCATTGCATCTTCGTCATTAAGTTGGCGAGATGTTTTCTTCAAAGACTTGTGGTCTTCAGAGCTCTCATTATTGTTGAAAGGTTGTAAGCTGGGCGTACTAGCCAAATCTTCGAATTTTGATACTTTTGACATAACAGACCCTTTTGACAGCGGCACCTTTGGACTCTTATTTAGTGGAGACAATCGATTTTTTTCCAGTTCAAAGTCTTCCTGACCAGTTGGTGATTTAGGAATGATAGAAGGTCCAACGTGCATTTTTAGTTTTTGCTTGCCGTTCTTTAGTGAATCTTTGTTCTTTGTAACTGGTCTCGGTCTTCTTATTGTCATGGTAGCCGTCGAAGCGTCGCTTGCGTCCAAGTCGCTTGTTAAGCTGCTATCACCAGACTGCTTAGTTCTGGAAGAACTGGATTTCGTTGATCGTTTTTGTCTCTTGTTTGAGCTCACGCTATTTGTACTAGTAGTAGATCCATATCCGGCCAGTTCATCTTCATCTTCAGTTGTTTCAATGGCACTTCGAGGTGGAATTCTTTTTGTATTCTGTCGCTTTGCGGAGGCCTTGTGCAACGGCACGCTAGAATCAGCTGTGAAAAAGAAGCAGTCTGGACTCATTTGCTTGTGCTCTCTAACAGGATCATCTGTGGGCTCCCAGCCATCAAGACCCAGATCACAATAAGGACAAATTGCATAGTCGTCTCCATTCATCTGAGGATAAAAGTAAAATCCACCTCTCGCCATGTTCTCACAAGTAGGCACCCAGCCTTTCTTTGACTCGTGAGGCCAGACAGGAGTGCCCATCAGAGAAACAGAAGACGCGTTCAGCTTCCCATTCTCATGTAAATCTTGATTCTGGCTATTGTTATAATCAGCCGAATTGAGTTTCTCTTCTAGCTCGTCGTTGGACAATGGCTGGTAGTAAGTTTGCAGTCTAATCGACAACGAATCGTCGCTTCGAGGATCATGAAAGTCATCGTCTTTCCAAACTTTGGCCTGCAAAATGGCCAGAGGGCAGTTTTGGCAGTTGTCAAAATGCACACTCATAGGCTCGTCAGACTCTTCCCATCCCTCGATACCGCACCCACATAGATAGCAGGTTACCAGGTCTCCTCCAAACTCGTCAGGCGACGGAGTATAGTAAAAGCCAGCTCTGGCGACCTCTGTAGCTCCTGGTTTAGCGTGTGGCCAGCTCACTTTCCGGCTTCTAGGCTTTGATCCTTTCAATCTGGCACCGTTGAATGTTTCCAGGCGGGCATTGTACGCATGGAATGTCTTTTTCCTAGCAGTTCTTCCCATGATTCCGACGCGTTAAGTTATTACAACGCGTTAAGCAGATGAGATTTTTCGACAAATGAGATTCCGACGCTTTAATACTCCGACGCGTCAAGTAGAGCAGTATTCAAGGTTCGCAGACTATGGAGACAGAAGAAGTCCAGTGGCCGGTGCTTCGTCAGAACAACTGTGGCCTATACTATTGTCGTATTGGTAGATTCTAGTAGCTAAAGATGCCGATATGTCAGAAACAGCAACAGTGAGGAAATAGTCGACTTTAAATGTTTATATCAAGAACAAAGACTTGGTAAAGCGCAGAATGGCTTTTTTCTTCTTGTTTACTTTTTTTTGTTATGTTTCATGCCCCCAATTCTCGTCATACTAACTTGTTGCTACAGTAACACAATGTGCCGAAAAAGGAAAGCACGGCTGAATATATCACGTGAGATATCTTTTTTCAATGGCTTTCTGGCAGTAGAAAGTTGAGCTGTTGGTATGGGCCTCCCTCCTACACATCACGACCGGACACAAATTGCTGCCATGAATGAAATTCTGCTGGATTCTATGAGAAATGAGAAGGCATTCACTGCTTCACCGAAAGAGCTGCTGAATCTGTACACGACATCTCGCAACTATTTGACCCGTATGCAACGGTCGCTGGACGACGAGACGTGGTTTGGACTGCTCCAGCAGCACTTTTATCTTGCACTGTTTACGAGCCATGACAATGATGCCAGTTTGATGCTTGGAAGAATCACTGATCGCTTTGGAGAAAAGACTGGAAGAGTTGCCCTGATGAAATCACAGTATTTAGAAGCTACCGAGGGTCCACAGGCAGCTCTGGACTACTTGAGCAAAAGGCCTGATAATGACTTTGTATGTTGAGATTGATGGTAATCTAGATGGTATTTCTAACTGCAATTTTACAGATCTGTATGAAGAGGAAGGCTTCATTCTCCAAGTTCAGCAATAACTATAAACAATATATCGAAGAGTTACTGAAAATCGCCGACATAACGCCTACTGATGTTGAGCTCTTGATTGAATTGGGAGAGAGTTACTATGCTGTTGGCCAATATAACCAAGCAATTCATGCTTTCCAGGATGCCATTGTTGTATATCCCCATGCTTATAACAATTTTACTCGAATTGGTGAAATATATCACACAATGATCAATCGCACTTCACCGTTGACCACTGCTGAAAAACTAGATTACTATTCTCTGTCCGTTAAGCATTTCCTAAGATCAATAGAGCTCTGTCCTGTGTATGTTCGAGGCTGGGCTGGTGTGCAAATAGTAACTCAAGAGTTGCTCAAGTCGACAGATGTGGTAGGCAAGTTGTCAGCAAAAGAGAAGAAGCAGTACGAAGATTTGGCTGAATTGTCTGAGCGGAAGCTGGTTTGGATTGTTAGTGAAAAGAAAGCGACCCCAGAAAACTTACTTGCTGCTAATTCTATATTAAGTGAATACTAATAAATGTCTCGTTCTTAAGTGGTCATTTAATTCATATCAGTGAAACTTTCTAGTTCATCGTCAGATATTACAATCACTGGTAGATCAGGCCTTGAACGAACTTTTGCAACGAAATCTTTCAAAGTGTTTCGACTATTTCCCGTATTTTTGTATATTGCACCTTTCGAGTTTATACTCGATGAGCTATCCGAGCAAAGGTTTAAATGAAGCTCATCCTTTGGAAATGACTTTGAGATATTGTGTGATGTGAATGCCAAAATTGAAGTTTGACGATTCTTTTTGCTTTCTTGACGAACAACTTTTGCATCGAGTGAAGCTGAAGACTGGCTTTCTTTTAAACGTGGACTCGATTTTGGCTTTTTTGTAGCAATGAAATCATCTAAATAAACTCGCTTCATCGGTAATTGAATGTCGTTTGCTTCTTTATGTTTTGGATTGAATGGACCAAAGTCAGTTATTAATCTAGCCAAACTCGCTTCTTCTTCACTCAATTGCCGTTTAAAAAATATCATTTTTGCATCTTCCAACTGTTCCCATTCCATTATTGATTTTCCTCTAATTGTTCCGAGTTGCTTGTATTGTTTAATTATTTTTGTCGGAGTTTGCCAGACAATACCATATCTTCTCCATAAGATAGCACATCTTGTGCAAAGAGCGACTATAGGATTATCTTTTCCAGCGAGCAAGTTCCCACTAACTCGATCCCAAGTTTGTGATTGTGTTGTATTGCAATACTTGCAGCAAAATGAAAGCTTTAAAGAGATTGCCTTCTGTATGTCAAATACTGAGTCGTCAGTATCATGAGCAACTGGATCCATGAGAATATCACCATGAGACGACAGTTTATTTCGAATGAACTTCTTCCTTCCCTCAAAATTGTCCCATATTTCTCTTCCATTTTGTGATTTTTTCCACAGATAATAATACCGAACAATATCTTTTGACGGCCTACTCTTCACGTATTTCTGTACATCAATTAATGAATTTCCAAAAATGCGTACTCCAGCTTCAAACTTTTTAATTTCTGTGAAACTTAATACAGGCTCGTTTATCTGAGCATTGGTAAACTTGGATATTAGTTTTAGAGCAGGCTTAATTTTGTAATTTTTATCCATGAATACATTTAAACAAGCGTCGAGATAGTTCGCTGAGTATTCACTAATACCTAAAGTAGGAGCAATCGTTCTAATAGATGTCAAAAATTCATCTAGCTGTTCAATTTCGTCGCTTCTCCAAATTAATTTGCAAGTATCAGGAGTCCCCCTACAAGTTGAATCCTTTTCACGTTTAGATCTTTTTCTGGATAGTGTCACTTTTGATATTCTTTTGCTTACTGCCGACTCATAGCTATTGCTTCTGGAGTTGAATTGAGATTCAGAATTACAACTTGGAATATTTTCAAGCTGGTATTTCGACGAAATCCTACACGGTTTTCTCGGAAATATCGAGTCATTTAAATCAAAAGCATCCTGAAGATTTGAATAAGTTCCTAAATACCGAATAGCCCAATGACTGAGCTGCTCAGTTTCATCTTGAGATAATACTCTCCCACTTTCTTTCCGATTATACTCTTCAAGTAGCATCTGGTATTTAGTTCTTGATTTTGCGCAATGGGATAACGAGGGCTCAGCATTTGCACATATATCACATTGATACCCACAACCAACTTCGGTTCGAAACCTTTGAGAGAGATTTGCGCAAGCCAGATGATAATGAGATTTGCAGGTAGCGCACAAAATAGAGTCTGTTCGGCAGCACCACAATTTGCAGTAGAAACAGAAATTAGGAGCAGAGCAAAGCTCCTTCATCTTTGCCGGCTCCATTATCAAGAATTTGTAGTACTTCAAGAGAAAGCTCTTGTAAAATTCAGGAACATTTGTGACCAGTTCGGTTGGTACAACTTCATAATACCTTTTGGACTCTGCATCGTACAATTTGTGAAACCAGTATTGACTTGATTTTGATCTATATTCAACCAAGTCATTGATGTGTTGCTTGTGTTTGACCACACACTTTCCTCTTATACTAGATATTGGGCACAAATCACTTCTTAGAGTAGCAAGAACAAGCCGAGTATCACTCGCACTTTGCTTCAGTTCTCTAGCTGTTAGATACCAGTTAATTCTAACCATGAAGTGTTTGGCCAAAATATCATCCTGGCTACAATCAAAGGTTCCATCTTCAGGAGAAAACACAAACTCCATGATTCTTCCAATAAAGTATGGATCACCAGGTAGTTCAGGAAGTAAGTATACGAAATCTACATATATATGTCAGGACAAGAACAAATCAAGTCATTGGTTAAGCATACCTCCAACGCAATACTCCAAGTCTTTAGATACTTTCAGTACCTGCGATGATATTACTTTTGCATGCTTCACATCAATCATTTCTAAAAGCCTTTCTTCTGTAGAGAAGGTTTTCTGCCAATTCAGTGGCGGGATACTATCTGGCTGCTGAAAGCTCAGAGTTTTGTGATCCGCATCAGGCAGTCTCATACTCAATCGTTGAATGGAGAGAATAACAATGAGGACGAGAAAAGTGTATGTGGGAGAAAACAAGTAAACGGTTTACAATAAAATATAACTAGTGGATACCTCTAGCCTGAAGACAATCTAGCACCATTGACGCGAGTTTAGCTAAAAGAAACCGGAATAATGAAATTAAACGCTAAGTAGAGTTTTTGTAGGTAACCTGTTGCTTAATTTGACACAGTGAAAATCAATGTATGACTTTAGAAGTCAGTTCTATAAAATCATAGGCATCAGAAACGATTCCTTGAGCTTTTGCCAGTTTGAATAAACTGTTGATTGAATCTGCTATATGAGTTTCAACAGGGTTTTGCAAACTCGAATCTTTCTGATGTCTTGAATGTTTAAATGAATTGTCTGCCATCGTCTGGTCTTTGGAATGTTTAGATGAATTTTCTCTCATTGTCTGGTCTCTTGAATGTTTAGATGCCATCGTCTGGTCTCTGGAATGTTTAGATGAATTGTCTGCCAAATCAATATGGATTCTATCGTCTTCATCACCTTGAATCATAGGTTCAACTTGATCATAGCTCTGATAGTACTCATCGTCGTCTTTATCAGTTTCTTTATTTTGGGCATTCTCCTCTTCTCCATCAGATCCTGGAATATTATCATACTGGTTCCAATAGTCATCATCTTGAAGAGCATTGTCGCTCTCCGTGGATTGCACATTGTCATTTAAGGCTGCTTTATGATCTGCCTCCTTTGCGGTGCTGGACCACCTGGAGGAATCAATTGCGACTTCTTCAGGGCACAAGAACATTCCTAAAAACAGCCATGAGTTTCTTGGGCTGTCCCAAATGGAAGCAATCTGAAGATTATTGTCTTTAGCTGTTGAACCAGACTGGCTATTCTGAAAGCTGAACTGGGATGCAAAGAGATCAGTAGTGAAGCTCGAGACTCGAAACAGTGCGTCTTCCCCAGTTCTTATGTACTGGTGTTTCCATCGTCCCTGTAAACCGCCATGAACTGTTCCATGCGATAATGCCATGATATATTCCACTGTTAATGACGAATCTTCAATCAGGTCTTTGTTCAAAGGTAGCATCTTAGCTTCTTGAGCACTCCATGTCACAAAAGAGACCCAGCTGTCATCCGAGCTTAATCTCTTGTAAGTATCTTCAGTCGCATCTCTTCGAAGCAAAACAGTGTCTCCAATGATATTTTCATCTATATCCGGTTGTGACTTGATTGTTTTTGGTTGAAGGCTGGAATAAACACCGAGTCTCATGCTGGCATATGAAGACATCATTGACCCTAGCTTTTCTGAAGGTCCATCGCTATTCATTGTCTCGTCGAGAAAGCATCTCAAGATGGCTTCACTCGAGTAAGTATCGGTATAAGCAGGAGATTGTTCATTTAGATCCATCATTTTCCAGTAGTATACTGGAGGAATGAAAAATGTTGCAGGGACATGAAAAAAATAGAGTTCTACGAAAAAAAAAATACTTGAAAAAAAAGCGTTGGCATAAAAAAATAATTTCGTTACAGACAGGATTCGAACCTGCGCAGGTAAAACCCAATGCCTAACATGCTAGATAATAGCAGGGCATCGCCTTAACCACTCGGCCACTGTAACAAAGTGTACTAGAATGTGTTGAAAAGTGTTTAGAAAGGTTGTCGCTAAAGCAAGAAGTCTTTCCTTTTAATACTTAGATGCTCTGAATATATTCTTGACAGTAGAAACAACTATTTTCTTTGAAATCAGCTTCAACCGCCAATTCAGTAACTAACTCAGACAGAATTACTTGGATGTCTGCATATATCTTAGACAAGTGATTGAAATAAACCTCCCAACCTCCTAAATATCTGAAACTACGATGGTTATAGCAGCAGTAGGACAGTTTTGTGCAACCTCATCGTTAGCAAGTAACGCACAAATAATCAAGCAATTGATTTTAAAAGCTTCATCAGCTGGTGCTGCAGTACTCTTCCTCCCAGAGGCTTCGGACTACATTGCGAGCTCTCCAGATCAGAGTCTCTCGTTAGCCAAATCTGTGGACTCAGCAGATGCTATTCAAGACGGAGTAATCGCTGGGCTAAAAGAGATCCCTAAAGACCAAATTAAACCGCATGTTTCCATTGGGGTTCATGAACCTACAACAAGTGGAAACAGAGTGAAGAACACGCTTTTATGGTTTACCCCAGACGGGCAGCTGCTGCACCGGTATCAAAAGATACATTTATTTGATGTTGAAATCACCAATGGCCCTATATTGAGGGAATCTAATGGAGTAGAGCCTGGCTCCAGCTTGCTTCCACCATTCGATTCTCCTATAGGAAAGATTGGTGCTGCTATCTGCTACGATATCAGATTCCCAGAAATGGCCCTGAAACTGAGAACATTGGGCGCACAAGTGTTACAGTTTCCTTCAGCGTTCACTGTTAAAACAGGTATGGCACACTGGGAGGTGCTGGCTCGGGCCAGAGCTATAGACACTCAATCGTATGTCATGATGCCCGCTCTCATTGGAGTTCATGATCCTCCCGTAGGCAAACGCCAATCCTACGGCCATGCAATGATCATAGACCCATGGGGAACAGTCATTGCTGAAGCTCCTAGCTTTGATTCTAATCCCAGAATCGTCACTGCCAACGTCGATTTGGCCATGCTGGAAAAGAGTAAGTATAACGAACTCTGCTTTTCATCTACTAACAAATCAAACAGTTCGACAAGATATGCCCCTATGGAATCAGCGTAGACCTGATATTGTGGACAAGATTTAAACAAAGGTTATATTACTATCAAAAGCGTCCTTTAAGAGGGTGATGTAGATGTTTTGTACCTTACGACGGTTTGAGTATCATTCTTCAACTTTTTGTGAAGGTTGCCTGCGATTTGTTTGCCATAGTCTCTGGTAACTTCACGTAGATTATCAAGTTCTTTCCGTAAAGTATCTCGCGCTGCTAAGACTCGCTTTTGATTCTCTTGCTCCAGCTCAATGCGTGCTTTATAGGAGGCTATTGACGAGGTTTTCATGGCTTCATACTCGGTAACATAGTTTTTTGTTCCTTCACTGATTCCAATTGAAGTAAGTTCGTATCGCCTCACCACTTCCTGCATTTTAGATTCAATCATTTTGAGTCGTTGAAGCTCAAGCTTGAGGTTTAGATTATCGTTGGAGCTCTCATCGGCCTCTTCGTGCTCTTGCTGCTGCAATTTCTGGAACGGGGTCTCATAATGCTGCTGATTCTGGTGATGGTGTTTGGGTTTTAGATTGCGTCGCTCCAGTTCCTTTGATTGTCGGTCTAGGTGATGAGGAGTGATAGCTATGTTTTCCTTCTTTTTACCGAGCACTCGCTGGGCTCGTTCTCGAGAGCTGGGTCTGTTAGCTGCCACCACCGCCGTCGTTGGTTCAGTGCCATTGGGGACTGATCTATGAAGCTCTTGGATGGCGTTTGTCTGCTGTTCTAATACCTTCTTTGCCAGCTTGTTGATAGTGTCGACAGTGTCGCTATTTTTCTGCAGACGTATCGACAGCTCGTCCACATACTGTGTCAAAGTGCTCAGCTCAGGAATGTTTCCCGAGTCGTCTGTAAATATTGCTCCGTCGTTCATCGTCAGAGACTAAGGAGTTGGAGCTCTAAAGGATGTTGGAATTCACTATTAAAACAGGTCCAGAAATTCACTATTAAAATAGGTCCAGCATGAAATTACGTAAAGCGCCAGAGTTGGGACAAACACTTTTTTTTGAATTTTTTTTTCAATAATTTACAAAAACAAACAAGCACAATATATATAAGTATTCTATTATAGAAGAAATGGATAGATGAAAATTAGTCCTTGCTCTTCTTCTTCTTCTTATCCTTCTTCTCCTTCTTCTTTTCTTTGGTCTCTTCCTCCTCGTCTTCTCTCTTTCTCTTCTTGTCCTTCTTCTCTTTCTTGTCCTTCTTTTCCTTCTTTTCCTTCTTCTTCTTGTCCTTCTTGTCCTTCTTCTCCTTCTTAGCAGCGCTTTCATCGTCGGAATCTTCATCATCAGAGTCGTTTTGTTCTGGTGCGTCGTTCATAGCAGTGTCGGCATCGGCATTATAGCTCTTGTTGTCCTTGAAGTCAACTTTGGCATTCTTTTTGTCGTTGACGGCAGCACGAGCAGCAGTGATGTTGATGTCACGGCCTTCTAATAAGCTTAGTCTCTTTTCAATCTTGATTCTGTCGTCAATTCCAACACTAGCAACGTCTTCACGGTCCTCAGCTAAGGCATCGAATCTTAAGCTGACGGAGGTTTTGGCGGCGAGCATACGGGCAATCTTACCCTTATTCTTGCCAGAGGCTTGACCAACCAAAGAAGCATGGTAGATGATACCGTATTTGGGTGTGTCGTGCTTGGTCTTCAAGGCACGGAAAAGAGCCTTTTCAGCACCCAGAATTTGAACAGTAGAGGCAGGAGCTTTGGCAAGAGAGATCAAACTACCGGCGTGGGCAATTAATCTAGCACCAACAAGTTCACCAACAAGAGCAGTCAAGTTGGGAGCAATAGCAGCCATACGAGCGTTCAAGTAGTTGGAAAGCTGCTCACGGTAGTCAGCAAAGCCAATAACTTGGTCGGCAAGAGACTTGATATTGTCGAGATCGAAATCGGTGATTTCAGTTCCCATGGAGACCTCAGCAGCTTCTTTGAGTTGGCTTTCAATTTCTTCGGGTAAAACTTCAGAAAGATCAGTAGTAGCAGCGTTTGTACGGTATCCCATAACCTTGATAACACGAGCGTATGCAGCATTGTCTTGAACAATCTTGCTCATTTCTGGAAAGTGCCATCCGTACCATTCCTTGATTCTCATGGCGTAGGTGTTGAGTTCTTTGTCAAGATCATCGAGCAAAGCAATGGCCTGGATGATCATAGTGTCGACTTTATCAGGAGAGAACTTCAACTTGTGTCTACCAAGCGAGTGGGCCAAACCGAGGGACATGGTAGAGAGGTCCTTATCAGTGAGACCAGGCAGAAGAGCGGGCAAGTGCTCTCTGATAGCACGGAATAAATCTAAACTGGCAGAGTCGGAGACAACTGAGATGGAGAGCTCAGGGAGCTTGTTGATGGCGTTACCAAGCTTGGGATCAGCAACGACCAATGTAGTCTTCTTGTCATCCTTGATTTCGCTCAACAAAGAAGCAAGTTTGTCGGAGACTTTTCCTTCAACGACCGAGTTGACCTCTTCAAGAGCAGAGGCAGCTGAGTCGAACTTGGAAAAGACCTTGACCTTGAACTGTTCAGCGACTTGTTCAGGGGTGGATAGATCTTCTATTAAGCTGGAAGACTTGTAAATCTTCTTGTCCTTAGCTTTCAGTAAGGCATAACCGGCGGAGGTTTCTGTCAGGATTAAAGTCATTGTAGATGTATATGTGCAGTCCTCCTCAAGTCGTTAATGGGCGAATCCTTCTCACTTGTTCGTTAATACTTCGTCCAAAGTCGAGAGCAAAGCTTTCAGTCGAAAAAGTCGAGGGTTGTAGGATAAAGAAACAAAAGCGTTGGAAGGGCAATGAAATTTTTCATGAGAGAAAAACTCCCAAAACAAATTAAAAAATTTCAGCAAGAAAAATTTTGACCTGGTTAAGGGTTTCCGCTTTTGGATGGGGAAGATAGAAGCCGGGTAAATGTTTGTGCCTGAAGACCAATGGCATGAAGCTGGAGGAAGTAGCAATGAGTATTTAGTAGATGATTTGATTTTAGAGTGGTTTTGAGTAGTTTTTGAATGATTTTTGAATGGTTTTGAATGGTTTTGAATGGTTTTTGAAGGTTTTGAATGGTTTTGAATGGTTTTTGAAGGTTTTTGTGATTTAGAGCCAAAAAGCTTATGGCAAAGCTAGTGCAACATGAAACAACGATTTAGCTTTCATATAACTGAGAAGTTACAAATTAACTCCCATATAACTCCATAACTCCATATAAACTACAACCCCATATAACTCCATATTACTCCATATATCTCCATACAACTCCATATATCTCCATAAACTCTATACAAACTGGCTCATACAAATACTCCACGCTCATATACTTGATATCGCATAAGATCCATCTCAACCAGCGTAGTGTGTATTTGGCTCAGTTTACTAGCTCCTGTTTTCACTGAAACACCCAACCCTGATATTTTCTGTAGACTGTTTTAGTGTTCCGCTATCACACCAACTCCAACAGTCGATAACCATCTTCACCATCTTCCTCTAACTTGGACCAATTGATCCCCATTAATATAATACCATTGATTAATCAAGCGCTATCTGAGCATTCCGGCTTGTTTTGAAGTGAGTGCCTACAAACTACCATCCAGTACAGATCTAATCATGATTCATGTAGAAATGACATCTCTCAATGGTGAAGAGGACTTCCGCTCTTTCAACGAAGAGCCCTTTTTAGATTCAGTCAAACCTACGAAACTTGTCTCGTACATTAACGATGCTTTGCAGACCCTCTTTGAAGACGCCAAAGGGACCTTGGATGAAGCTCGCTCTGATCCTCACTTCGTCTCTCCTTTGAAAATATGTGCAAGCTTTTCAGCAGACCAATCGCCAGCAGTACTGTTTGTTTTGAAAGATAAAAACCATCAGCAAGATGATGATCCAATTGGTAAGTTGGACAGTGTTCTACGAGAGACAGTTCTAACATTCGTAGCAGATGAGGAGACCTTTACGTATCGAATTGATACAAAACTGACTCCAAAAGACTCCACAGTCGATTGTTTGGTATTGATCAAGGGCCCATATAGTCTAGACCCCAGAATCCCACTACACTCTCAGTTGCAGACTTTGGCACTTCCGATTTTTCAGTCCGACTCCATTAACTCTAGTCCTTATGAAGCTATGCACTCACTCGTCCACCTAGCACTCGGCCCCTACTTTGAAGCTTCTTCTCTGCTATCCACATCTACATCTGAAGTAACAATCCAAAAAAAGCACCTTAACGACAAAGACTCGTTAGGCGCTATTCCTACTACCAGACGCAAAATCGCGGAACTGGAACTCTCACTTTTGCATTTACAACAAAATATTGAGATCCCTGAACTCAATCTCAACTTCCATCCAATTGTTGATACAGCCCTTGAAGAACATCCGGACGCCGACCCTACGATTGACTTAATTCCCAAAAAATACCTTGAAGACACTGATTTTCTCAATACCTTACAATCTGTTGTAAATAGTTGGATCAAATCTATTCAGGGAATCACAAAAATGTCCCGCGATCCAGAAAGTGGAACTGCTACTCAAGAAATCAATTTCTGGCTCTCAATGGAAACTGCTTTGAAGCATATAGAAACCCAACTTCAGGGTAGAGGAGTTACCTTGACACTTAACATTTTGCGAAATGCTAAGCGATTCCACGCAACGGTCTCTTTTTTATCTGATACTGGAATCAAAGAAGCTTCTGAAAAAATTGCAAAATATAACCAATTGATGCGAGATTTTCCGCTCGACGATTTGATTTCGGCTACTTCGCTTAGCGGAGTTCAGAAAGCTCTACTAGCAATCTTTGCACACCTTAACAAGAAACTTAGAATTACACCTTATCCCGTTAAACGAGCTTTAGCATTGGTGGAAGGTATTTCTGATGATTTAAATAATTCTCTGCAAGCTATTCTTGGTAGCATAAGGTTGATACATTTGGACTATCCATCCTTTGTTGAGACAACTACTCTAGTAGATGATATCTTTGTGTCATGGGAAGACCAGCTGAAAGAGTTTACAAACATTGCAAGAGAAGTGACTAGGAAAAGAGGTGAAAAATTCATCCCTATTAGAATCAACGCAAGACATTTGAAAACGAAGGAGCGATTAGATTATATCAAATCTTTTAGAAAGCGCCACCAAGAGCTATGCGACACTATTATGAAGGTCCTGGGCCGAAACACATCTGTAGGACGCTCTCAAACTAGTTTTAATGGTGTTGATCCATTACATGAAATTAATGAAGGTTATGATATTCTGAAAACTGTCAGCCCGCTTGACACTTCTGAAGGTTAGTATTCTATACAATTATTTAGTTTCATTACTAACTAGCATTCTTTAGATGGGGTATTCAACTGGAACAAAGCTGAGAGAGACTACAATGAAAAAACAACTAAAGTTGAAAATGCAATTATTGTCATGTTAAAAGAACGTTTAGCTTTGGCGAAAACATCTAATGAAATGTTTCGAGTCTTTTCTAAATTCAATGCATTATTTGTTCGTCCATCAATTAGAGGTGCAATTCAGGAATATCAATCACGACTAATAGAAAACGTTAAAAATGATATTACTGCCCTTCAAGACAGGTTTCGACTTCAATATGCAAATTCTGAGGCTTATGAAATGTCTAAACTTCATGATATTCCTCCTGTGGCAGGCACTATTATGTGGATTCGACAAATTGAGAGGCAATTGGATAACTATATGAAGAGAGTTGAAGCCGTTCTAGGTAAAGGTTGGCAGTATTATGCTGAGGGCCAAAAGCTACATGCCGAGAGTATTGTTTTTCGACAAAAGCTGGATACAACTCCTATTTACGATACCTGGTTGTCTAATATTACCAAGAGAAATCTTACAATTAACGGATTTTTGTTTTGCATCAATAAAATCAGAAAAGTAGACAGCAATATCTCATCTTTTGAATTAGCTGTCAATTTTGACTCTCAAATTATCACTCTATTCAAAGAAGTTCGAAATTTAACTTGGTTGAAATATCAAGTACCACATTCTCTCAATAGCTTAGGAAAGGATGCTCAGAGGGTATATCCTTATGCTGTTGATCTCATTGATTCGTTAAAGACACTCAACAGAACTTTCAATATTCTTGTTAATCAGGAAAAGACAAGAAATCTTTTGAATGGGTACGAAAATACCGTATTCAAATTGTTAGAAAAGGGATTCACTTTCAACTGGGAAGCATTTGTGCACGTATATGATGTGAAGTATGACCGGCTTTTAACTGAAAATAGGCATGTCAAATTTGTTCAAGAGTTTGAAAAAAGTGTGAAAGTTTTTGAATCAAAAGCCAAAGACCTTTATATCTTGAGCAAATCTATTACATCCTCTTTCAATGCTTTAAAGAAGTGCCAGTTTAACTATGATATTTTCACTAGTCATATCAAGGCAATTCAAGAAGAAGTTGATAAACTGAATTTGGAGGGATATGCTAATGTAGATGCATTTGTCGAAAATCTGAATAATGAAATTAAGGAAGCTCTCATTCAGCGCTGCCGGGAAGTTATTAACAGTTGGATAATGTCTTTTGAAAAGCCAGATGCTGAGCAAAATGTCGCTGTTCAGAACAAATTGAATGTTCATGAATTAACATTGAAGAACCGTGTCATATCTCTAAATCCACCATTAGAGAGCGCTCGCAGCAATTGGCTTGCTAATTTTCAAGAAAATATCAAACATGTTTCTAGACTGTCAAAGGTTCTGCCTAATCGATTTGATGTCAAACTTGCGATAAATCAATCTGGCGAACCCAAGGTGTCAGATACATTTAATGACATTCCTGATTGTATGACTGAAGAAGTTGGGAAGGTTTTGGTTCATATCGATCATCATATTGGCCAAGCTGAGGCATATCTTGATAACTGGTATCAATTTCAAGCTTTATGGGATTTGGAAGGATCTCATGTCTTTGATGTGTTAGGTAGCGATATGGCTAAATGGCTTCAAATTTTGAGTGAAATTCGTAAAGCTCGCTCAACTTTTGATACAACTGAAGGATACAAATATTTTGGTCTATTGAAAATTGATTTCCGTACCGTTCAAGTCCGGATCAATGCAAAATATGATACCTGGCAACAGGATATTATTCAAAAATTTTCACAGCGTCTCAACACTTCTATGAAAGATTTGTGTGGAGAAATGGAAAATTTACGTCGCGATCTCGAGTTACAATCTGTTGACGCCTTTGCAACAGACCAAGTTGTTACTACTGTTACCAAGGTTCAAAGCTGCTCTACATTTTTAGCTGAGAAGGAACATGAAGTGAGTTTATTTAGAAATGGTCAAATTACCTTAACTAGATACAGATTCAGATTTCCTCCCAACTGGCTATTTATTGATCAGTTAGACAATGAATGGGCAGCTCTGCAAGAGATTCTTGGGAAGAAATCCACTATCATTAAATCTCAAATTGACGCTATCAGAGCTCGTGTTCTTTCCGAGAGTAAGAGACATACTGATCGTGTTACTACAATTGAATCCCAGTGGGAGGTTGATAAACCTATCTCTGGCTCAATTAAACCAAAAGACGCTCTTAAACTTCTGAGCAGATATGAGTTAGAGGCCTCCTCTTTGTTAGAGTCTTCTGTCTTACTCTCAAAAGCATCCAAGGCTCTGGACTTAAATTTTTCAATTGCCACGAACATTGAGACAATGCTTGAAGAAATTAGAGATTTCAACTCAGTATGGGCTGCTCTGGAGAGCATTTGGAATTCACTAGATGATCTTCGAGAGGCTCCTTGGGCTAGTGTGGTGTCTAGGAAAGTAAGAAAAAGTTTGGAAGATTTGCTTGAAATCACAAAAACGATGCCTACAAGAATTCGACAATATTCAGCATTTGAGCATATTCAAAATGTTCTTCGAAATTTAATTAAGGCTCAGCCGATACTAATTGATTTGAAAACTGAGGCTATTCATGAACGTCATTGGCTTAAACTTTTCAAAGCACTCTCTGCTAATAAGCAACTGTTTTATAATAGCCTGTCTCTCGGTGATGTGTGGGATATGGACTTGAATACCAACACTGCATTTGTTAAGGATATCGTTGCAGAGGCTCAAGGTGAGCTCACTCTTGAAATATTCTTGCGCCAAGTTCGTTCAACTTGGTCGAATTATTCACTTGAACTTACCAATTATAAGACTTCATGTCGTTTGATCAAAGGCTGGGACGAGCTTTTCCAGACTTGCAGCGATCATTTGAATTCACTAGCGGCAATGCATCATTCTCACTATTTCAAGGTATTTGAAGAAGAAACTAGAGGCTGGGAAGAAAAATTGAATCGAATTCATGTACTTTTTGATGTTTGGATAGATGTCCAACGACAATGGGTGTACTTGGAAGGCGTTTTCAACAATAATTCCGAGATTAAAAGTATTCTTCCAGTTGAGTCTTCTAGGTTCCAGAGTCTCAATTCTGAGTTTTTTGTCATATTAAGAAAGGTGTACAAGTCTCCTCTGATTTTAGACGTTCTCAACATAACGGGAATCCAACAATCTATGGAAAGATTATCTGATCTACTTGGAAAAGTTCAAAAGGCTTTGGGCGAATATTATGAAAGAGAGAGACAGAAATTTGCGAGACTCTACTTCATTGGAGATGAAGATCTTCTTGAAATTATCGGTAATTCTAATGATATCTACCGAGTGGAAAAGCATCTTGGTAAAATGTTCTCTGGTGTTTCTGGATTGATATATGATTCTGAAAACTCTTGTATTGAAGGTGTCAGATCTAAAGAGGGTGAAGAAGTATTACTTTCTAACAAAATCAGTCTTGTGAAAACTCCTAATGTTGTTGACTGGCTGATAAAATTTGAACATGAAATCAAAATCACTCTATCTGATAGTGTTATTCAGTCTCTTGAAGTTTTAAGTCGTCTAATGTCTGAAGAAGAAGTATCAGCCAAGAAATTTATGATCTGGATCCAACAGTTTCCTGCTCAAGTATCGATCGTGTCACTTCAAATCTTTTGGACAAGAAAAATTGAAGAAACTCTCGGTAATAATACTTTTTTGGATGATTTACATGGCTTATACACCCATCTCTTGAAACATATGGCCAATTTTGTTCTCCAAGAGCTGTCAGTAGTTGTCCGGAAAAAATGCGAGAATCTTATCACGGAACTCATTCATCAACGTGATGTTATATATGCTATGAACGAGAAAGGAGCAACTTCGGTTTCAGACTACATTTGGCAGAGCCAACTCACTTATCGCTTTGACCCGGCTGCTGAACCACTTGATAGACTAACTGTTACTCAAGCTAATGCTAAATTCACTTATGGATTTGAATATCTTGGAATGCCAGATCGTCTCGTTTCTACTCCGTTAGTTGATAAATTCTTCTTAGCAATGACTCAGGCTCTTGATCAAAAACTGGGCGGATCTCCTTTTGGACCTGCTGGGACTGGTAAGACTGAATCTGTGAAGGCACTTGGTCAGAATCTAGGAAAGTTTGTTTTGGTATTCTGTTGCGATGAATCATTTGATTTCCAATCAATTGGAAGGATTTTAGCTGGTGTATGTCAAGTGAATGCATGGGCCTGTTTTGATGAGTTCAATCGTCTTAATGAACAAATCCTATCGGCTGTATCAATGCAGATAGAAGCAATCGAACTTGGAATCAAGGCATCTAAAGGTTCAGAAAATTCAGCTGAAATTGTTCTAGCTGATAGAAATATTACACTTAGTGGTGAGACTGGCATTTTTATCACCATGAATCCTGGTTATGCTGGCAGAAACACTTTACCAGAAAACTTGAAAAAGCTTTTCAAAACATTTTCTATGGCAAAACCTGATAAAGAAATTATTGCAGAGGTTATTCTCAATTCTCAAGGGTTTGTCAACGCAAAGCAATTGTCACAAGTGGTTGTCCCCTTTTTCACTGAGCTGTCAAATACCCTCTCTGAACAAATCCATTATGATTTTGGTCTACGTGCTCTAAAAAATGTTTTGGCAACCTCAGGTAGTTTGAAACGTTTGCAAATTGATAGCGATCTTAAGACGGATGCTGAAAATTGGGAAACATCCATCATTTTGCAATCTCTACGTGAAACTGTTGCACCAAAACTGATTGCTGAGGATGCTGTGCTAATGCTAGATATTGAAAAGTCATTATTTCCAAATATTGAATACCACCCATTTCACTCTTCTGATCTTGAGAAATCAATTCGCACCTATGCAGCTCGAAATGGCTATATTGTTTCAAAAGACTGGCTTGAAAAGGTTTTTCAACTATATCAGTTCCAAAAAATTCATCATGGAATTATGCTAGTAGGACCATCTGGGTACGGAAAATCTAGCATCTATCGAACACTTCTTCACGCAATCCAAGAAGTCGAGAAAGTAGAAACCGTTTACCATCTAATTGATGCAAAAGTGATATCGAAGGATGTTCTCTATGGTAGTTTGGAATCAACAACTCGTGAATGGACTGATGGTTTATTTACTGCTACTTTAAGAAAAATTGTTGATAATCTTAGAGGCGAACACCAAAAGCAACACTGGATCATTTTTGATGGAGATGTAGATCCTGAATGGGCAGAGAATCTCAATAGTGTACTTGATGATAACAAGCATCTTACTTTGCCCAATGGTGAACGAATTGCGCTTCCTAACAATGTTAGAATTGCTTTCGAAGTTGAAAATCTACAATACGCTACTCCAGCAACAGTGAGCCGATGTGGAATGATTTGGTTTGGCTCATCTATTGTTACTGCTAAGATGAAGTTCGATCAGTTCTTATTCGATCTTAGACAAAATCGTTATGAAGATGTTGAAGAAGATTTGACCTCATTGCAGTCAAGTGTAGAAACTATTCAAAACTCCATGTGTGACCACATTCAAGAGATGTTTGATGAGGTTGACTTTGACAATCTCATTTCAATGTCTAAGGAGCTTGATCACATCATGGAGTTTACTGATATTAGAGTTCTCAACACATTGTTCTGCCTAATCAACTCTGCTTGTCTGAAACTACTTTTACACTTGAACCAACATCCGAATAGTATGATGACTTTACAGGATCAAAAAGCTTTTATTTCAAAATCAGTTCTTCTATCACTTGTCTGGGCACTTTCAGGTGATTGTCCTCTAAGACAAAGAGAAGAGCTGAGTTCTAAGTTATTATTAATACCTATCTTTGCAAATCTGGATTGTGATCGTGGTCAAACATTACTTGACTATGATGTTTCCCTACCTAGTGCTGAATGGTCGAAATGGGAAAATAAAGTGCCTCGAGTTGATTTGGATACTCAGAGTATTGTTAAAACTGATGTGGTTATTCCAACTATAGATACCATGAGACATGAAGATCTCATTTATGGACTACTCACTTCACACAAACCTATTGTTCTCTGTGGCCCTCCAGGATCTGGTAAAACCATGACTTTATTTGGTGCACTTCGAAACTCTCCTAATCTTGATGTAGTAGGATTGAATTTTTCAAAAGCTACTACACCAAACCTCTTGATTAAGTCACTTGAACAACATTGTGAATACAAGAAAACAATGAATGGAACTGTTTTGTCACCTTCGCAAATCGGTAGATGGCTTGTGGTATTTTGTGATGAAATCAACTTACCTGCTACTGATAAATATGGTACACAAACAGCTATTTCACTCTTACGACAGATGATTGAACAAAAGGGATTTTGGAGTCCTACTCAACAACAATGGATTTCTCTTTCCAGAATTCAATTTGTTGGTGCTTGTAATCCTCCTTCTGACGTTGGAAGAAACAATCTAAGTCTTAGATTCCTTCGTCACTCTGCTGTTATTTATGTCGACTATCCTGGTGAAACCTCTTTACATCAGATTTACGAAGCCTTTAACTCAGCAGTTCTAAAGAGCGTCCCCAATTTGCGAGGCTATTCGTCAACTCTGACAGATGCTATGATTGAGTTCTATATAAAATCTCAGGATAGATTTTCTCAATCTTCTCATACCCACTACATTTATAGTCCTAGAGAGCTGACTAGATGGGTGCGTGGTGTGTTTGAGGCCATCCATCCATTGGATAAGTTACCAGTTGAAGGGCTTATTAGAATATGGGCTCATGAGGCTTTAAGATTATTTCATGATCGATTGGCTCATGAAGATGAGCGTGCTTGGACGCATTCATTGTTAAGGGATGTTGCTAGTAACCACTTCCTTAATTTTGATTTACCGGAAGCCCTCAAAATGCCAATCTTATACTCAAACTGGCTCACTAAAGATTATCTCCCAGTTGATAAAGACCAACTAAAAGACTTTGTCAAAGCTAGAATGAGAACTTTCTGTGATGAAGATCTGGATAAACCTCTAATCTTATATGATGATCTCTTGGATCATGTTTTAAGAATAGATAGGGTTCTGAGACAACCTCAGGGCCACTTGATTTTGATTGGCATTAGTGGAAGTGGTAAATCTACTCTTTCTAGGTTTGTTGCTTGGATGAACGGTATCAAAGTTGTTCAATTGAAAACAACAAGAAAATATGGACAAGAAGATTTTGACACAGATCTAAGAAATGTTTTGAGGAGAGCCGGTACTAATGGTGAAAAGATTTGCTTTATTTTGGATGAATCAAATATCTTAGATACTGCATTCCTTGAACGAATGAATACGTTAC
Source organism: Geotrichum geniculatum (assembly GCA_030566045.1). Classification (NCBI taxonomy): domain Eukaryota; kingdom Fungi; phylum Ascomycota; class Dipodascomycetes; order Dipodascales; family Dipodascaceae; genus Geotrichum; species Geotrichum geniculatum. The sequence goes on along the minus strand of JAJMHM010000020.1, from coordinate 95,341 downwards.
TTGCAAACGGTGAAGTTCCTGGCCTGTTTGAGGGAGATGATTACACTACTTTAATGACTGCTTGTAAGGAAGGAGCTCTTAGACAAGGATTCAACCTCGACACACAGGATGAGCTTTACAAATGGTTTACAAGTGAGATTGTTCGAAATCTTCATGTTATCTTCACTATGAATCCACCTGATTTTGACTTATCTTCACATTCTGTTGCTTCTCCAGCTTTATTCAACAGATGCGTGCTCAATTGGATGGGTGACTGGTCGGACAGCACTCTTTTACAGGTCGCTAGGAATATCACGGATAGCTTGGATTTGGATAGGTCAACGTATAGTATTCCATCAAGCCTTGTCCCAGTTTCCAACTCATATCCAGTTGAATCATACAGATCGTCTTTGGTGAACTCTATTGTTCATATCCATAAACTGGCTATCAAACAGAGTAAATTGCTGGAGAAGAAAGAAAAGCGCATTATTGTTTCTCCTGGTGATTTCCTTGACTATTTGAATCATATTGTATCTGTGTTCTATGAGAAAAATGAAGAATTGGAGGAGCAGCAAAGACATTTTAACGTTGGTATTGATAAGCTCAAGGAAACTGTGCTGAAAGTGAAAGAGTTGAAATCCAATCTAGCTAAGAAGAAAATGCAGCTTGAAAACAAGAGTCAGGAAGCTAAAGAAATGCTTCGCCAGATGATTTCAGATCAAGGTCAGGCTGAACTTCAGCGCGAATCATCTATAGAAATTCAGACAGCTCTCCAGTTGAAGGAAGCTTCAATTGATCAACAACAAAAGGAGCTTGCATATGAATTAAGCACTGTTGAGCCTGCTGTTAAGGAAGCTCAAAATGGTGTTAGAAGCATCCAAAAGAAGCATCTAACAGAATTAAGATCAATGGCAAACCCTCCAGAACTTGTGAAATTGACATTGGATGCTACTTGTACAATCCTTGGCTACAAGTTTAGTTCTTGGAAAGAAATTCAAAGTATCATGAGAAAGGATGATTTCATTAGTAGTGTTGAAAAGTTTGATGCAGGATCTGAGATGACACCCCAGTTGCGTGATAAGCTTAACAGCGACTTTTTATCACACCCTAGTTTCAATCATGAAACTGTTGCTAGAGCGAGTACTGCTTGTGGGCCCTTGGTGATTTGGATTAAAGCGAATGTTGAATATTACACTATTCTTCAGCGTGTCAGTCCTATGAGAGATCAAGTTAAAGGACTCACGGAGTCTTTGGAGGATCTTAAAGTCAGAGGAGCTGCAGTCGATGAATATCTCCAAGGCCTTGAGGCTAGTATTGAAAAGTATAAGGAGGATTACGCGCAGCTCATTACTGAAACCCAATCAATAAAGAGTGAAATGTCGATGGTTGAGAACAAGGTTAAGAGAAGTGTAGACTTATTGGAAAGTCTGTCAGACGAGAGAAATAGATGGAGTGAAAATATCAAAGAATTTGAGTTCCATAAGGATTGCTTGCCTGGCGATGTTCTTGTCTCTGCAGCTCATATCTCATATTCAGGATTCTACGATCAATCAGTTCGATCTCAACTCAATACTCAATGGCTGGAATGCCTGCAAAATTCAGGTATCTCTTTCCAAAAATCAAATGCTTTCAACACCTATCTTGCATCTGGTGAGCAAAGATTGGTGTGGCATAATAGCTCTCTTCCTCCTGATGATTTGTGTGTTGAAAATGCTATCATGTTGACGCGATATACCAGATATCCATTCATCATTGATCCTACAGCTCGAGTGATTCCATTTTTAGAGTCTCAACATGAGAAAAAGAAGCTTACTGTTACAAGCTTTTTAGATGACGCTTTCATCAAGCATTTGGAAAGTTCTATCAGATTTGGAAATCCAATCCTTATTCAAGATGCGGAATATTTGGACCCTGTGCTATCTCAGGTTTTAAATAAAGAATACAAACATACCGGTGGAAGAACTCTTATTGAACTAGGAAATCAAGATATCGATTTTTCGAAAGATTTCAAACTCTATCTGATGACGCGCGACCCTTCAGTTATTATACCTCCTCATATCTCCTGCCGTACTACTGTGGTTAACTTTACAATTACAAGAAGCAGTTTGGCTAATCAAGCGCTGAATCAGGTATTGCAAGCCGAACGCCCTGAAGTGGAAGAAAAGAGACTTTCTTTGATCAAACTTCATGGCGAATATAAATTGCACTTGAGACAGCTAGAAACCAACCTTCTCCACGCTTTGAATGACGCTAAAGGAAATATTCTTGAACACGATGGAATTATAGACACGCTGGAAAAATTAAAGGTTGAATCTGCTGAAGTCACAACTAAAGTTAAAGAAACTGATGCTGTCATGGAAACTATTGAGACTGTTATGCGAGAATATAGACCTCTAGCAGACCATTGCAGTAAGATCTTTGCTCTCCTGGACAAACTTTTTTTGGTCAACAATTTTTACCAATTTTCTTTGGAATACTTTTTGAGAATCTTCTCTAAAGTTTTGCAACAAAAATCTTCTGATTCAACTGACACATCGACTCGTGTTAGCGAATTGATTTCTGCTTTATACCAACAGACTTATCAGAAAGTTACCTTGTCGCTGCAACATAAGGATAAGCCTGTATTCCTTCTTCTTTTGGCACAAGCTTTCAGTCCAATGATTTCTCCAGATATTTTAGAAAAGGTCTTGAAAGATTATCCCATTAGAACGATAGATTTTGTCCAGGCAGGGTGGCTCACAAAGTTAGATAATGTATTAGATCAATTTGGGCCTCTAAATCCTAATCTTGATGAAAAGGGTTTGTCGACAATCCTTAATAGAGATAAACCTGAATTACATATTCCGAAGATTTGGGATGAAAGTGTTTCTGGTATGTTTACAGAAATGAAAATAACTTTGCGATATACTAACTATTTTTTTTTCTTATTAGACCAACTCCAAGAGCTGTATTCATTACTTTTCTTGAAATTAACTCGACCTGATCGTTTCTTAAACTCAGCTCAGAATTTCTGCAGCAAACTCATGAATCTGAATATCCAGTCGAGTGCTATTGATTTGGAACACTTTATTTTGAATGAAGCCGATTGCTACACACCTGTAGCTTTATGTGCAACTCGAGGTGGTGATCCAACTTCTAAGATTGAAATTGCCATTGAGAGATCTGCTGTCAAGTGTGAAATAGTCGCTTTAGGATCGAAAGAGGGAAATATGAACGCAGATACAGCTATTGTAAGTGCTTCTCATAGGGGCTCTTGGGTTCTGGTACAGAATGTTCATTTATCTCCCCAATGGCTAGAAAGTCTGGAAAAGCATTTAAAATCAACTCGACATCATCCTGGATTTAGGTTGTTACTTACAATGCAAGTAGATACCAAGGTTCCTACAACGCTCCTCAGAATATCTCGTTTAATTATGTTCGAGCCTCCTTGGGGTATTAAAGCGAGCATGCAATCAAGTATCAAGACTGTCAGCTCTGATAGAATGACAGTGCCTCCAGTTGAAAGAGGTAGACTCTATTTCCTTCTCTCTTGGCTACATGCTGTTGTTCAAGAAAGGGAACGATTTGTGCCGCTGGGATTTTCAAAGACCTACGACTTTAATGATTCTGATTTTGAGAGTGGCTTGTTTGTTATTGATTCTTGGATCAATAGTGTATCTAAAAATCGTTCAAACATATCACCATCAAGTATTCCCTGGACTGCCATACAATCGCTTCTGACTGAGATCGTTTATGGAGGAAAGATTGATGTTGCCGATGATGCTGAAGCTATCAGAAGTTTAGTAGCACAAGTTTTCCACAGTGAAGCTTATAACCTTGAATATTCTATGGTCAAAGATGCCCATTTAGAAGTTCCTGAAGGAAGTGGATTTACAGACTTTGTTGAATGGATTAATGATTTACCTGAGAGACAGCCTTCTGACTGGCTTGGATTACCACACGATGCTGAAAAATCCATGATGGCTATCGATGGTCAATTGGTAGCAAGAAATGTTGTTAAGATAGTTGATTCACTTTAAAAATTCTTGTTCTCAAGTTTTTGCAAAGTTGTCAGATATATAAAGTATTATATTTTAATTTAATCTCAAAAATGACTGTAACTCCCAAAAACTCCCAAATTCTATCTGAATATAACTATGAACTACTGGAATTTAGATTTTCTTGAAAAATTTTATTCCACCTCACATCCAAAAAATGGTTAATTATGGTGATTTAGAGAGGCTACACTTCTCAACTAGACGCTATATGTCTTCTGAAGAGCTTGAAGCAATCAAGAAATACTTAATTGCTACTAAAGCTCCTCAAATAATTGAATTAGGTCTCAAGTGAGTATAAGATAGTTGAGCCATACTGCCGTTGATCTAACATTCCTAGACCATTGGAAGACTCATTTCCTTCACTTTTATATTCAACTTTGAACTCTGAAGGCTTGGGAAACTATCGAACACTCGCTGCTGATACGTTAAGTGTTTGGTTTCAACGAGCAGTGCAAAGTTGTACAGACTCGACGATAGAATCAATAGGATCCTTCATCAGTGACAGTGAAGCTGATCAAGTCTTTTCATTTATATGCGATTTCTGGACTGATTCTGGCGCAGCTTTAGGAAATGCATTGAAAGAGCTGTTTGTAAAGCTGATTTCTCTATTGTCAAAAGTGAAGGAAGAAAAAGCTCTTTTGTCGTTACTTGAGAGTTGGACTAAAATCGTACTGAACTTTGGACGAAATCAAAGAGTTTTATACTTTACACTGGAGGTTTTGGTGAAGCATGTTGGAGGTAGTTTTGTTAATAGAGAAGCTCCAGAGTTTTACAAAGAAGCTTTGAGTAAAATGAGTTCGAATGCTCTTGGAAACCCCATTGGAAAGACTCTTTTTGCATTATTCAGTTCCATTCTGTCAGAAAAAGCTAATGGTGCAAAAATATCAAAAATACCTGATGAAGTTATTGAAGAGTGGACTCAGCTATGGGCACCAGCAACAAGAATCGCTCTTCTTAATCCAAAAACTAGAGACCACGTACAAACATACTTTTTACCCCATATGTTCAAGCGTGTTCCCAAGTCACTGAAGCTTTTTGTGAGTCCTTTTTTGGCTATTAATTCAACGACACCAGAAGATGAAATATCTGTGTTGATAGGATGCTTGAAGTTAGGACAAGAAACGAACATTCTCGATCTCTCTAATCAGAATGTAGTTTCCCCAGAATTTTTGCAAAGTCTTTTTCATCACAAATCATCTTCGTTGAGAATTAGTGCTTTGTCTCTTGCAGTTACATCTCATCAGGTTTCGAAGCCGGTTCCAACATATGTGCTTAACATCCTTAAAAATACAATTGACAACTTTTTTGTTGAATCCGATCCTGGATTTCGAAATCAATTCTATGGATTTATGAGACAGCTTATCTTTAGAGCTCGAGGGTCTTCTTATGCAATGGCTAGAGATGCGCGCAAATTGAAACTAAATGGAGAATCAGATAAAACACGAGCATTAGATGAATCAATTAACGAAGTCAAAGACTTTTTCGAATGGTTTGTTAGCTATTTGGAGCATTGTATCCGACCTGGTTCACCCTACCAGTTTTTATTCACTGGAATATTATTCATTAACTTGCTGGTACAATCTGGACTTGATGAACGGGTTCATAGCCAATTTTACGAAAAACAGCATATTCCGTTCCCATTTCATATTGAAATTTACAATCAAGCTCTTGTCAGATTACTGATTGATAATATTGCAAACAATTATGAAGATATTCGAGCAGGAGCTGCGAAAATTCTCAAGATGGCACCACTGCCAGTGTCTCAAGTTGCTTCTTATGAAGATATACATAAAATTTCTACCAAAGTTTTCACTACCATTGGTGGTATGCGTGGTAGAGAAGGTGATGCAGGTGCAAAGGGTGCTGAACTAGTTTTTCATTTATATGGTGCTTTGCCAGCTTCTGAAGAAAAGTCCATCTTAAAAAGTTTGGACTTTTTTGAAGAGCTGATTTCAAAACTTGAAGAATTAGTCCAGTATGCAAAAGACGACTTATCGCTTGCAGTTCGAGAATATCCCATTCACGGTTATTATGCTGCGTTGAGATTCATAATAGAAAATCTTCAATTCAAAAAATTCATCAGATCAGACGAAGATGTGAAGCGATGGAAGCAATATGTCGGTAGACTTGTGAAATCTATATTCGATATTTGGAATGTTGTTGAATCTATCCTATGCCATGATTCTCCTGAAGGCAATCTCCCAGAAGAACTAGAAACCAGTTTTCAACCCAGCCTGGAGTTTAAATACGGACCTGCTACCCAAGTAATTCTTAGTTACTCTTGGAGAGCAATTAAGGAATCTACTTCGCTGTTGAATAGTCTATTGGACAGAGTTCCTATCAATTCCGAAATTTTCCCCAATAGCCTAGTGATTGAATCTGGTGAGGTTATATTGTTGCAACTAGCTGGCGTGCATCACAGAGGTGCTTTCTCATCAGTTTATCCTACATTTATTTCATGTTGCAGAAGATGTAATCGCACTGAAGGACTAGAAACCCAACCTTCTGAATGGCTATCTGAAAATTTGTCCCTGATCAAGACTAAAGCTCAGTATATTACTAGAAGATCTGGAGGTTTACCATATCTTATTACTGCTGTTCTCACCGCTGAATCAGATGAATCAAAGCCATTGCTGAAAAGAACTTTTGATGTTCTCTATGATTTAGCTCGCTCTCCCGCAACTTCATCGGTAGATGAGAAAATGAGCCTTCCTCAAGTGCATGCTTTTAACTGTATCAAAGCACTTTTTATTGAGACCGAACTATCTTCATCTTCTTCATTCTTTGTGGACAAGGCTTTGGAGTTGGCAATCATATCATTTTCTCACCCAATTTGGGCTATTCGCAACTGTGCAGTGATGCTTTTCACAGCTTTGCAAAATAGGTTGTTTGGTACTGCAAAAGTGTCAGCTTCAAGACATGTTATCCGGACTGTTCCTGCTAGATTATTTTTTAGCAAATACAAGACTTTACGTCAAGTTCTTTTGAACATTCAACAAGAGTATTTGCAGAGCATGGAAGGAAATTCCACTGATGCCAATAGTCATATTGAAACTGTATTCCCTGTTTTGTCGCTTCTAGCCAGGTTAGAAGCAACTAATGGGTATGAAGGGTTGAATGACTTCAAGCCTTTGGTATCAGTTTGTCTTAAAAGCAAGCTTTGGAAAATCAGAGAGATGGCTGCTAGAGTATACCCACCATTACTCAATGACCATGATATATTTGAATTTTCAAGATCTTTACTAGATAAATTTGACAATAAAACTGATCAAAATGGTCTTCATGGTGCTCTGCTCGCAGTTTTGAACATTATTCTCAAAGAATTTGAAAAATATGAAGAGCGTCAAAGCACTTCCACTGCTGTCACCGCAGTCAAAGAGCCTAGTCCGATCCCCAAAGACTTTATTCAGTACCTTTTCACAAAATTTTATGATTTAATCATTGACAATAAGTGTGCTGAAACTGCTCGCGCATTTTACAGAATTTTCAGTGCTATTCACGAGTTTGATTTGAAAACTTATGGAACAGTGAGTACTGAAGAATTTGACACAGTTTTTGTTCCATACAGTTTGTTGGATCGACCACAAACTGGAAATGGCTTGAATGCAGTTGAGCGTGGTCTTCAGAGCGAGCTGGCTCATAATTCGTTATTGAGATTATTCTACCACCCAGTAGATATCCAACAAGAAAGACTTGTTTATATCAATCACTTGATTATGCATCCTTATTATGAAGTACAGCAAACAGTTATTGAGTTTTTAGATGAAAATCTAGATGAGCTCAGTGCTGAAGAAGCTAGGAGTATTTCAGCAACTTGTTGGAAGCTATTCACAAGTAGCGACTGGGATCAGGTTAAAGGTTCGGCGGCTACGATTTTCAGCAAAATTCAATCGCTTTCATTGTCTAGTCCAAAAGACATAGAATCATACTGGAGTAGCCTTTACAGTTCTATTAACTCACAGGCTACTGAAGAAATCAATGAATCATGTCTAGAAGCTCTCGGAAATTTCACAGGACAGCTTAATACTACAGAGCATGTTCAAAAATGGTTTGCTCTCATCCAAGAGTATAGCCATGAAAATCAAGCTTTCCCTGCCAGGCAATCTGCGCTCATCTCCCTCTTGTCTTACTTGAAAATAGTTGGTTCGCAGAATAGCACTCAAGAATACTTGAGAGCTCTTTTCCAAGTTCATTTTTTTCTTTCTGACGACGATGGAGACATTCGCGAGATTGCTGCTGACTACACATCCAAACTATTGGACTTGAGTTTTATGTCTACTTCAGTCCATTGTGAGAAAGCATTGCTAGATCACATATTGAGTACTGCGAAAGAGTCTCAGATGGAACCTTTTGTTTCGTCCTTCATGTTTGACAGAATAACGAATGGCAAAAAGGGTTCCAGCGAACTTGAAGAAGCTTTCACCGATGATAATCTGCTGTTTTCATTTGAAAAACAGAACATTTTTAGAGATGAAGTTCAATACTATACTCAGTTCAGAGATGCACTGATTACACTCAAGAGTTACAGCATCAAAGACGAATATAATGAATGGCTTTCGGATTCACTGAAAGCCTTTACAAAAACATCCACCGAAGGAATTGACGGTGTATGGGGTTGGAGCAAAGACCCTGAAATATTCGTTGCAATCTACAAGATCAAACTTGTAGTCGAATTAGGTGAAAAGTTAAACATCATTGATAATGATAACTTGAACCTAATCAAAGAAATACAAAAGTTAAACGCAGAGCTAAAGCTTCATGACCTTTTGGTATTCAAATAAAATATATAAAACATTTCTGTAAATAAACTAGGAAAAAATTCTATTGCTGCAGTTGATGCTGGTGCTTTTCAACAGCTTGTGCAAGAACTTGATTTGATTTGAAGGTTAAGCCCTTAGTAGCATCAATAACTTGTTGATAAACGCTATTGCTGATATGGTTCAAAATCACAGTACCATCAGATTCATTGATTTTAGCATCCATCTTTGAATCTCTAATCAAGTTGGCAATCCACTTTTCTCCTTGTTCTTGATCAAGATTCAGCAAGCCAGATAGCTGCTTAATATCAATTCTTTGGTGAATTCTGCAATAGAGCTCTGAAACCAAGTGTCTAGCAGATTTCAAAAAATCTTCTTTGAGGTCGCTCAAGAAAAAGTCGTTACTGATGACCAACTCAGCTTCTCTAAGCTTATGCTGAGCTTCAATGAAGTCAAAGTCAATATATAGAGCTTTGATGAAATCGGTAATTGGATCATTATATTCGTAAATTTCTTGACCAACGACTCGAATTATATCCTTAATTCTTCGTTGAAAATTCGTTGCATTACGACCTTTTGTGTTCATACAAATGACAGCAGCTGAAAGATATCTCAAAATCCATGGAGTCGCAGCTTGGATAGCCGAAATATAAGAGACAGAAAAGAAAAGATCAATGAGCACGTCTTTATTGAAATCTCTACTCAAGAGTAGAAACAGTGCCCAATGAATTACCCAGCTTCGACTGTAAAGCTGCTTCAATGGATTACCAAAAGATCGTTGATCAACAATTTCTCTAATTTTTTGAAATTCACCAAGGACACCTTCAGGATCATTCTCAAGGAGGACGATTTCGCAAGCCAGCTTACCCCAGGTCGCTGAATGGATCAACTGCTCGTCAGTAGAGAATATTCGAAACTGGTCCAGCATATCTGCTGCTGCCTTATATTCACCGCAGTTGAACTTTAGCTGGCCATACTTGTAGAGTCCATTGATTACTTCTAAAGTGACTCCATGCTGAGCTAGAATTCGTTGATTCTGCATTTTATCTTGCTTCAAGCTTCCCAAGGCCTCGTGGTTGTCTAACACCAGAAAATAAGGGTCTAGTAGCTTTTCGAGCTGTTCGATATTATCAATTACCTGATCTTTTCTTTGGTTGAATTCTTTCCATTCTGTGCCTTCGTTCAACTTATCCCACAGGTCTTTCAAGTAATCGACCATATTGGTGTCTTTAAGCAGCTCGAACTTCAATCGAGTCAGATCTTTCTCTTCATGTAGACCAGTACTCGAGAGAAAGTCGACTATTTGGAAAGCCAAATGTCTGTCCAGATAAGGAAAAATGGTTTCCGTCAAATCGTATTTTCTAATGATGGCTTCATCAGATTCTTGTAATTGGATTTCGGGCATGATGGAGAGTAAGTGAGAAGGAAGAACTATAATGAAGAGAAAGAAAAAAATACCAGGTGGTTTAAACTTATTTTTTTTTCACCAAGCGCAACGTTGTTCAACTCAATCCAAAACCCAAAAAACAAAAACGCAATAGTGTAAAATGCCTCCTACCGGAGTTGAACCGGTGACCTTTGCATTTCTTAAATACGAGTGCAACGCTCTACCACTAAGCTAAAGAGGCACTGAACATAATTTTGAAAATTTATGATGATCTAGAAATTAATTTCAGTACGAGAATATCCAAATTTGGACTTGTGATCCAGGCTTGAAACAATTAAAATCACACTTGGCAAAAGAATTGAAGAATAGTATTAATATCAAAATTGAAGAATAGTATCGGTATCAAAATTAAGAAATCGTATTAATATCAAAATTAAAGAATAGTATCGATAGTATAAGAAGTGGATGTTCTACTTGAATAGAATAATTCAAGACAGTCTTTCAATTTTTAACTGGGATAAATTTTTTAACTAGTCTATTTCATAATTAAATAGCGAATAAACTCCAACAGATAATTTACATATTCGTAACAAAAAAATTTCGTAAATTTAATTCATTAACTCAAAAACAATTTTTTTTTTTTTTTTTTTTTTTTTTTTTTTTTTTTTTTTTTTTTTTTTTTTTTTTTTTTTTTTTTTTTTTTTTTTTTTTTTTTTTTTTTTTTTTTTTTTTTTTTTTTTTTTTTTTTTTTTTTCAGGTTCGTGTTATCCTTAGGCATCTTCAGCAACACCTTCCCAGAAGTTTTTTCCTTCAGTAGTCTCTTTAATGATTCCAGCACGAATAACGAAATCTCCAAACCATTCTCCTTGTTCACGCTCAGCAGCATATCTCTTGAATAAAGGAACCACAGTATCAACAATTTCATCGTCCTTAACGTTGGATTTCCATAACTTGTTCAATCTTTGACCAAGATGACCACCACCTAACATGAGATTGTAAGTATTAGGAGCTTTACCAATCAAAGCAAGTTCAGCGACCCAAGGACGAGCACAACCGTTAGGACATCCCGTCATTCTCATAACAATACTATCATGTCTCAAGCCCAAATTTTCCAAATGAGATTCGAGCTCGGTGATAAGAACGGGAAGATATCTTTCAGATTCAGCCATAGCAAGACCACATGTAGGGAAACCAACACAGGCTGCAGAAGACAATCGAAGTCCAGAGAATGCAGTGTTATCGAGCTTATACTTGGCCATGATCTCCTTGACTGAAGGTAGCAATTCATCACTAACATTAGAGATCAAAACGTGTTGATTGGCAGTAAGACGGAATTCAGCATCAGTATCAATCAAATGATTGGCAAGCTCTTTGAAGCCAGTCTTAAATTGAAGCTCGGCAGTGTCTTCAACACGACCATTTTCAACAAAGATGGTGAAGTGATTGAAACCTTCTTCATCCTTAATCCAATCACCAAACAAATCAGTATTGTGGTCAAATGAGTAAGGTCTGGCTTTTTCAAAAGTATATCCCAAACGCTCTTCAACCTTGTCTCTGTAAACATCGTTACCCAAATCATCAACGGTATACTTCAATCTAGCATGCTTTCTGTTGGTTCTATCACCAAAATCACGTTGAACCAACATTACCTTCTCACAGACATCAACAATCTTATCCTTGGTGATAAAGCCTTGCAAACTACCAGTTCTGGGGTAAGTCTTCTTATTGTTATGAGTGGTTCCCATACCACCACCAATAAAGACGTTGAAACCAATAAGTTCACCCTCTTCGACAATAGCAACCAGGCCAATATCGTGTGCAAACACATCGACATCATTGTAAGGAGGAACTGCAATATTGATCTTGAACTTACGAGGCAAGTAAACAGGTCCATACAATGGTTCATGGTCAACCAAGCCTGAACTAGAAACCAAAGTCTTCTTCTTTTTAGGGCCCTCTTTACGGTTTTCAAAAATGCTGGTATAGTCACCCTTGTCACCGTCGTCAAGACCTTCCAACCAAATCTCATGGTAAGCAGTTGTTTGAGGAAGTAAGTGCTCAGAAATCTCGTGTGAAATAGAAACAATCTCATCATGAATTTTCTTATTCATTGGTAGAGCAGCAGCAACGACATTTCTATCAACATCACCACAAGCAGCAACAGTATCAAGCAAAGCAGCATTCATACCTCTGATTGCAGGCTTCAAATCCTTCTTGATAACACCATGAAGTTGGAAAGTACCACGAGTAGTAATCTTCAAAGTACCATTACCACGCTCATCAGCAAGTTCATCCATTCTTAGCCATTGTGCAGGTGAGGCAACGCAGCCTGGAAGTCTAACTCGGACCATAAAGGAGTAGGCAGGCTCCAAACCTTCAGCTTTACGCTGGTCACGGATATCTCTATCGTCTTGCATATAAATACCGTGGAATTTAGTCAACTGTTGATCATGAGCAGAGATAGCACCAGTAGTTTTGTCCTTGAGTCCCTCAGCAATGGTACCTCTAAGGAAGTCAGAGTTAATTTTAATGTCTTCGTTGGTGATTGGGGGAGGTTCATCGGCAGTGGCAATGTTATCAACATTCAGAGCCTTCCAAAGCAAAGGCTCCCACTCATTGTAGCCTTGTTGATAACCATCAGCGTCTTGATCATCACCCAAACCAATGTCAACCAAAACGGAACCACCAAGAAGAGTAAGTTTGTTGAACAAGTCTTTAGCAGGCTTGTTATAGTAGTGTTTGTCTTCCTTTCTAGGCCAGTATTCACTGTCACCAAGACCAAATACGGAGAACTTGACACTGGCCAAATCAATATCAGTTGAAGACTTGATGGCATCCCAGAAAGCACGGCCGTTTTGAGGCAGTTCACCTTGTCCTGCAGTTGAAGTGATCAAAACCAAGTGTTCTTCGTTAGCCAAGTCCTCAATGGGGTAGTCGTCCATAGCAAGGACAAGAGATTTGAGCCCTCTAGCCTTTGCACGGTTGCCCAAACGCTTTGCAATGTTAGTAGCGTTACCACCATCTGAAGCATAAAGGATAGTAATTGGGGGTCCAACAAGGCCATTGAGAAGCTCAGAAAGAGCATCCTTAGCCTTTCTCTTTTGCTTATCACGAACATCCTTACCGTAGGACTGGGTCAAAGAAGTAGCAAAAGTAGGATTCTTCTTTGCAAGAAGCGTCAAATGATTTTCACGATCCAAAAAGTCTTGTAGGGCTTTCCTAATTCTGGGAGAATCTAATTTGAATGCTTCTTCACCCTCTTCACTGGGATTGAATCTATAAAGTGGCCAGTAACCAGAGTCAACAGCCTTTTTAGTTTCTTGAAGAATGGTCAACGCGGAATCGTTTTCTTTGTAATAAGGTAGGTATGCAAGAACAATAGAAGGACCGTTGAACTTTTCAGCTTCCAGAATGGCTTGCAATAATTGAGTATAAGAAGCATAAACAGCTACTGAAGCGACGTAGACATTTCCATAGTTCATTGCATATAAACCAATGTCTTTCTTGTGAGTGGAAATAACCGAGTGAGGTTGAGAGTCAATGACCAACATGTTGATATTTTTGTTTGATTTGATGACATTGTGCAAACCAGAGTTACCCAAATCATAGGACCAAGCATCAGAGCCGACAATCCAGTTTGAATTAAGAGAGAAAGAATCCTTGAACTCAAGGAGAGGAGAGTTGGAAGCAGTTAGAGAATCGATAAGCTCTTGAGTTTTAGGATATCCATCTGTTTGAACTGAGGTAAACTTCTTAGCAGCCAAAGACCAATCAGAAAGCATTTGATTGAGGTCCGAGGAAACGGAACCCAGAGAGTTTTTGATTTTTTTCAGCAAGAGTTCTTTGTTTTCAGACTGAGCAAGATAGCGACCAAAAGCAAACTCAGGCGAGCTATTCACATTATCGTTGAGGAAGTTAATCTTGTCTTTGAAGGCCTCCTTGAGGATTCCCAGGTAGATATTTTCGATTGTGCTAATTGATGCTTTCGAGACAGAGTCCTTGGACTTTTTACCCAAAACGAGGTTATTTATGGGGGACTCACTGTTGACATTAGCAAGTGCAGTGGTGACAATGCTAGAAATGTTTGAGTAGTCGATATCAGCCAAGTGGAAGGACAATATAGTGGTGAATTTTTGAATAGCATCAATATTGCTGTTGGAGAGTAAGTTGCCAATGAAGTCAGTGAGAAGACCAGCAGAGCTGGCATTGTCAAAAAACGACAGAGTCGAGGCAGACTCAGGAATGCTTTGTAGCAAATCACTTGAGCTGAAAGGCTTGTAAACCTTTACAAACAGGATACCAATGTCTTGAATGCTTTGTGAAATGATATAGTCAATAAAGTAGTGGACGGAGAGTGAGCTGAACACAAACACATTTTTAGCTGAGCTGGAGCCAAAGTACTCAAAGCTCTCAACCTTGCTGCTAGTTGAAGAAGATGCTTGGTTGATAGCTGACTGAGCGTTAAAGAGGTGAATGATTATTGATTCTGAGTTGGTGTAGTTGTAAATAGCTTGAGCTTCAGTATCACGGACACCGATACTTTGGACCAAGGTAGCAAAGTCGAGATGCTTAAACTTTGAGATATCGCCATTTTGGCCGTCAATGACATTAAAAACAGTCTTGTTGGAACTGAATGATTTGTAGTTGGATGAGATGACGGAGATGGAAGAGGCCAGTTCAGCAAAGCTGATGAAGATGGAAACGGTGGTTTGCTCGTTTGACTGCACGAACTCGAGGACTTGTAGAATACCTTCGGTACCGTTGACGAGGCTGATGACCTTACTGTCCTTTGGGCTCAGATCCTTTTGATCTTGGAAGATGAAGGTTTTGTCGCTATATTTTTGACTGATGGAGTGGACTAAAGATGGAGGTTAGCTCTGATCTGAAGGCAGTTTTAGAAAGGCTTACCAGATTGCCCTACTGACTGTAAAGTCATTTTGTATAAAGGCGGAACCAGTGAAAGAAGTTTTTGTAGTCAATTCAAGGGAAAATGCTGGTTTTATATGAGTTTTTTTGACTTTTAAACGTCGAAGAAATCAACTGAAAATTAGGCTGAGTGGCTCAACCGTAAAGCCACATTCACAATCTCACGTGATTTGATACAATTTGTGGCTACTATTGTCGTAATTAAAATAATTATGATTGGCCAAATCAGCCACAATTGTTGGAGCAAGATAGAAGAGAGACGAGCCACGCAGGAAAGAATGGAGGTTACCGGTCGGGCTGACTCTTCAGTAGCAGATGATAGGGCAAGTTAAGTGGTAATGAGCAGGTAGCAAGAGATAATCTGGTGAACTGGTAAACTGGTAGCAAGCGTTAAGCTGGTGACCTGGAACAAGCAATAGTACGCTATTGTTCAAGTAGTTCAGTAAGATTGCCAGTAGTTGCCATCATATGGCAGTATCGGGGGCATGAAGTTGTTAAGAAATTTGAGTTTGTTGACGCCATAATTTGCTTGAAGGGATTCTTTATGGGTTGGGTTTGTAGGTTTGTATTTGGGATTTTGGGTTCTTGAAGATCTTTAAGGATTATTCTTTAAGGATTATTCTTTAAGGATTATTCCTTAAGGATTAATGAATTATTTTTATTTATTTTTATTTATTTTTATTTATTTTTATTTATTTTTATTTATTTTTATTTATTTTTATTTATTTTTATTTATTTTTATTTATTTTTATTTATTTTTATTTATTTTTATTTATTTTTATTTATTTTTATTTATTTTTATTTATTTTTATTTATTTTTATTTATTTTTATTTATTTTTATTTATTTTTA
>JAJMHM010000020.1:0-79304 GCA_030566045.1 Geotrichum geniculatum | reverse complement strand
TCTATTTTAGTTATTTTAATTATTTATATTTATTGATTTTATATATATATTTTAATTATTTTAATTACTGAATTATTCTAACTTTTAATTATTGAATTATTGAATTATTGAATTATTGAATTATTGAATTATTCTAAGTCAATAGTTATAACTCCATTTAATTACTCCATTTATATTAAAAACCGTTCAAATCTAATTCATGCGTCGACTTTCTATTGACCAAATTTATATAACTGTTATATTAAGTTTCAAAGCTCAGATATAATCCGATAACGAAAGCGTTAAATTGGTGCGTTATGTAGATATATGAATCATCTAATTAACCGGTCACTAGGTCTCTTTCCAAAATCATCACGGTCATCATCATCAGCCAAGTTGACATCAAATCTAGTCATTCCCAGCCCTTCTTCCTCCTCCAGCTCATTAATCAATCTGGCATCATGGGATCGCAAACTTCCGCTTCGCGAGTGTCCAGCCCTGAAATAGTTGCCGCTATTTCGGGTTATTTGTATACTTCTTCTTGTCTGAATACCAGCAATTGTATTATCCATGGGCATTCCCTCCAGAGTGTTTGATGGTATTAACTTGGAAACCTCGCCTCGAGATATGTTCAACAAGTACACGCCAGTGAAAATAATCAAGAACCCACAGATTAACGATACACTGTTGGCGGGATCCGCAGTGTTGAAACCAGCAAAAAGAATGAAAGAAGCACATAAGGTAGCAGTAGTGAACGTCACATAGTAGAGCGGGTTGACAATAGAGGTATCAAATTGATCCAGCGCCTTATTGAAATAGTTCATCTGGGTAACAATGCAAACCGCAACAACAATGGCAAACACATAGGTGGATGGATGGGAAAACTGATTGTTTCCTTGAAAGGTCAACTTGACAGCGATTCCAAATCCCTTGATAGCCATGACTGAAACAGATCCAACAGTAGAACAAATCAAAACATAAACCATTGGATTCTTCCTGCCGTACTTGGGAGCAACCATATAAATCATCACCAACGCAAACACGGCGACAGTGAAGCAGTAGAACATGAATCCAGGTTGCACAGCGTACTCCAAAATCTCGTCGACGGTTTGAACCTCCTTGTCTGGCGGCGCGTGCAAAATGATGATGATACTGCCAATTAAGCAAATGGCACATCCGAGCTTGCCCAAGATCCCCAGCTCTTCTTTCAAGATCAGAGCAGCCAGTATCGCTCCAATGATCACTGATAACGCTCCTAACGGCGTCACCAGAATGGCAGGAGCAAAGGTATATGCTGCAAAGTTTGCAATCTCTCCAATGGCCATCGTCAGCATTCCTGCCCACCAAATGGGATTTTTCAGGTACTCCAAGCCAACCTCGTCTCTATCGTGGTTTGCAGCTGCCATCAGCCCTTTTTTTGTAATGATGAACGACGTTCCAATCGCCAACGAACTGCTGATGGCTAACCCGAGCCCAATGTATTTGTCTTCCACTAAATCGACCATATCTCAATATTATACAAGACCTGTCTGATATAATTGAAAATAAACAAAATAAATAAATGAACAAAATAAAATGACTGTAGGAAGAAGAAAAATTGAAAACAATAAAATCTTAAGCAGCCTGATGAAACGTAGCCAAAAACCAGGGTTAGGGTATGGTTTCACTGTGCATAAACACAGCCAACGGCTGAGACTAATAATAAGATTTGAGTAAGCGACGAGCGGTGAAGGACAAAGCACTGAGGACGTTGAAAGATTTGGTGTAGGTTGGTGATGGTGTAGGAGGGCGGGTGTAGGAGTAGGTGGTAGGTGGTGGGTGTAGGTGGGTGTTTTGGTTAAGGTTGGGAGGATGTTTTGGCGCAGGCTGTTCTGGAGTTGAATCTTGTTCTGGCGTTGGTGCAGGCTGTTCTAGAAGTTATTCTGGAGTTAATTGTTGTTCTAGTGCTAGTTCTAGTTGTAATTCTGTTCTAGGTTTGTTCTAGTTCTAGTTCTAGTTCTAGTTCTAGTTCTAGTTCTAGTTCTAGGTTTTGTTCTAGTTTCATCCTGTTCATTTTGTTCACTCTGTTCATTCTGTTCACTCGGTTCATCCTCTCATCCTCCTATTTCCACTGTTTATTCTGAGAATATCAGAAAGAGAACCTGAATATATTAATAAAAATACATAATCACTGTTCTTTATCATGATCAAGCTTCTTCTTCTCTTCTTCCCGGAAAAACTTATTAATGTCTCGGTCAACAATGATATTCCATATAGGCATGATCAAGGTCGCTATAACGCCTACAAGAGTAAGTAGCACCCCCCAAGTTCGCGGACTGGCTCCTAACACAATACCATTCAACACCCAACCGATCAGGTCGGTATGAACCATATCTTGTCCCTGGTCCAGTCTGCTCAGCACAAGTCTCGCACAGTCGTCGGGGTTCATGACGTCGGACGCTCCCTCAATCTGCTTCGTGATGGACGGTTTCGTCAGATTCTCGGTTTCGTAGCCCTCCGTGTCAATATTGCCTGGAAACACGCACTGGACTCTGATGTTGTAGGGGACACACTCCTGGCGCAGGATATCTGCGTATGCTCTCAGTGCGGTCTTCATGGGGGCATACGAGCCATATCCAATGAACCCGTAAAACGCTGCGACCGAAGAGAAGAACGAAATATGGCGAGAATCCGCCGTCTTTGGGCCTTTGCTCATGACTCGTAGAGCAGCGTGCGACAGATACAGCGCAGACTTGTAGTTGCAACTGATGCTGTTTTCCAAATCCTTTGGGCTGGTGTCTATTAGCAAGCCAGGTCTTGCTACTCCAGCACAGCACATAACAATGTCAGGAACTTGCTTGATTTCTTTGAAAACGCGACTGCATTCCTCAGCGCTGGACAGGTCTGCCGATACAAAGGATATCAATTGCCCTGGGTTCTGGCGTAGTTCTTCCAGAGCGCTCACCGTGGCAGCCAGTTTCGCCACTGTGCGGGCTACAATTACAACGCTTCCACCTCTCTTAACGACTTCCTTAGCCAAAGATGCTCCCAGGCCCTGAGATCCTCCCGAGATCACGACCAGTTTATTCTCAATGGGATAGTAGCCGCTGAAATATCCCATATTGTTGCATGTATGTGGAATGAAAAACTCTGCTGCAAAAATTATATAAACAAAAAAAAATATAGTTGCCCTTCTCCTAACCTTCTCCTAATTTAACAGCTTGTCATCTCAACTACCTACCGTCGCCATGATCAAGCAAAAGTCCTTGATATCGGCCATTTTTCTTGTATTTCTGTTCTATTCTGCTAATGTGTACGCAGTGAAGGAATACTTGTTTAGAAAATGCGACCAGAATCCCTTTTGCAAAAGAAACCGTCACTATGCGCAACAGATTACCTCAATTGAACAGTCTCCATACTCCATCGACCTGAAGACTCTATCTGGAATTGACACTGGTGTTTTGGAAGGTACCGTTTTGAAAAAGGTCAATGGTAAAGAGGTTCAACTGCCTCTGAAGGTCTCGTTTTTGGACAATGGCGATAGTGTTAGAATGACAGTAAATGAAAAAGTCGACGAAAGCATCACTTACGAAAACAAACCATTGACTAAAAAGAGATTCGATGGGCTCGATGAATGGGTTCTCGATGGAAAGCTAAAATACAACAAGAATATTAAACTCACTCCAAGCGCCGATGCTCTGACAGTCGAGTATGGTGATTCAAACAAACTTGTCATCACAAGTAGCCCCTTCTCTGCTACTTTTTACAGAAATAATGAACAGCAAATTGTGCTGAACGGCCGTGGTCTGCTCAATTATGAACATCGAAGACAAAAGCCAGCTGAAGGTGAGAAAACTGCTGATTTAGGACCATTTGAACTGGATGAAGGCTTATGGGAGGACTCCTTTGACTCTAAAACCGACAAGAAAGTTAGAGGTCCGGAGTCTGTAGCGCTGGACGTTGATTTCAAAGGATATCAGCATGTCTACGGTATCCCAGAACATGCTGATTCATTGTCTTTGAAGGATACAAAAGGCAAGGAGCCCTACAGATTGTTCAATGTAGACATCTTTGAGTATGAGACCGATAGCCCTATGGCCATGTATGGATCAATTCCCTTCATGACTGCTCAAAAGAAGAATGGTGCTGCTGGAGTGTTTTGGATGAACGCTGCCGATACTTATGTTGACATTGACAAATCTAATAAGGATTCTACAAACACCCATTGGATTTCAGAAACTGGTCTTTTGGATGTTTTCGTCTTTTTGGGCGACGAACCTGAGCAAATCAATAAACTCTATAGCGAAGTTACTGGATACGCCGACCTACCTCAGGCTTTTGCAATTGGATATCACCAGTGCAGATGGAATTACAACAGTCAAGAAGATGTTCTTGAAGTTAATGACAACTTTGACAAGCACGATATTCCTTATGATGTTCTTTGGCTGGATATTGAGTTTGCTGATGAAAAGAAGTATTTTGATTGGAATCAACAAAACTTCCCTGATCCCGTAAAAATGATGAGTGAAATGGACGAAACAAAGAGAAAACTGGTAGTAATCAATGATCCCCACATCAAGACTAAAGATGACTACCCGGTCTACAAAGATTTGGTCAAGCAGCAGCTAGCTATGCAGAATGGTGAAGGAGATGCCTATAAGGGCCACTGCTGGCCTGGTGAAAGTGTTTGGATTGACACATTGAGTCCCAAGGCGCGTGAATATTGGAACAAGCTCTTTGTCTCTGGATCAGCCTTTGCTGGAGCTGCAAAAAATCTTTTCATTTGGAACGATATGAATGAACCTTCAGTTTTCAGTGGACCTGAAACCACCGCTCATAAGGATAACATTCATTATGGCGGTTGGGAGCACAGAGAAGTTCATAACCTTTATGGGTTGACGTTCCATAATGCTACAGCTGAAGCCTTGAAGAAGCGCTACAACAACGAGCAAAGACCTTTCGTACTTACTAGAAGTTACTTTGCTGGATCCCAGAGAATTGGTGCGATGTGGACTGGCGATAATATGGCGAAATGGGACTATTTAAGAATCGCTACTCCTATGATTCTTACTTCAGGTGTTGCTGGTATGCCCTTTGCTGGAGCAGATGTCGGTGGATTTTTTGAAACCCCATCTTACGAGCTGTTGACAAGATGGTATCAAGCTGGTGCATTCTATCCTTTCTTTAGAGCCCATGCCCACATTGACTCGAAGAGAAGAGAGCCCTGGATTCCTGGTGGTGAATACAGTGAAGTTATTAGAGACGCTATCAAGCTCAGATATAGACTTCTTCCTGCTATTTACACTGCATTTTATCACTCAAGTGTTTCTGGTATTCCAGTAGTGAAACCTGTTTACTACATTGCCAAAGATAATGAGAAAGCATACGAGATTGATGACGAATTCTTTTTGGGTGATTCGGGCATTTTAGTCAAGCCCATTACTGAGGAAGGAGGAAAGTCTACAGAAATCTATCTTCCAGATGATGAAATCTACTACGATTTCAATGATGTTGATAGAACAATTGAAGGAAAAGGCTATCACAAGTACGAAGCTCCGCTGAACACAATTCCCATTGTTGTACGTGGAGGTTCTATATATGCTACACGCGAGAGGTCTAGAAGATCTGCGACTCTTATGAAATATGATCCTTATACCATCAACATTTTTGCTGATAAAGAAGGCAAGGCTCGGGGAACTCTATATATTGACGACGGTGAGTCGTACAACTACACCAACGGCGAGTACAAGATATTTGATTTGATTTATGAAGATGGAAACTTCAGGGTGGAGAAGAGGGAAGGCGGAAAAGGATCTAAATTTTTGGACTCTTTATGGATTGAGCGCTTGAGGATTAGAGTGAGCACTGCAGAGAAGACTGTCAATGGTAGGGTTGAACTGAAGTAAATGTCTTCATTTCATGTAAAAAGTAAAGGAAATATGAAATTAAAATATGGATCATGGGCATTGAATAACACTAATCATTCATGATGTCGGAGAGAGTGATGTGTATATAATCTGGTTCTTCGGACTCTCGACGGTCATAGAAGACGCTGACAAGAGATTTTTTGTCGAATGCAGGTTTTCTCCAGGCAGCTTCAACGATTGGGGAGTTTATTGGAGTGTTGCTTAGAACGAGGGCCTGAACGATGCTATAGATATTTGTGTCCAAGGCCTCCAAGTTTTCAGTAGCGGAGATCATAGTTTTGAGAATTCCTTCAGTAGACTGATTGTTTTTTTTACAAGAGTCAAGAATTTGTACAATGCTTTGAATTTTTGATTCATTGTAGTAATTGACTAAGACTTTGATCTTTTCAGCAGGAGTAGACAAGTCTGATAAGCCCGTGAAGTTTACACAGGATTCATCTATAATGGGGTTCCAGTAGTTGATGGCTTCGTTAAGGAAGGACGAGACTCTATCTTTTTCTTTGATATCAGAGAACAAGACAAAGGTGGAGCAGGTGTATCCCGAGTGAAGGACAAAATCTTTTGTCCAGCGGTCCCAAGAAGTTCTGTCCTTGGTCAATACTGGCAAGACGAGTTTTGAGTATCCACGATAGCCTTTCCATAGGTTTCGTTGTTTTTCGTAGTCAAACTCGCAAGCGAGGGCGAGGTCCAGGGCGCGTAATGAAGTTGAGAGGAATCTAAACATGAACTTTGGAATCCAAGAATTTTCGGCCATAAGTTCATTTTCTAATGATTCAAACTTGAATGTTTGAATTGAGATATTGTCTGAGTATCGTGAGGGTGTCATTGTAAGATTGAAGACAAATCACGGAGGTAGATTGAAGACAGATCGAAGACGAATCACAAAGACAAATCACGAAAACAAATCACGAAAACAAATCACAAATACAGATCAAAAAAAAAACAGATCAAAGATCAAAAAACAGAAAGCAGAAGATCAATTGAAGATGAAGAAAGAAATCAAAAGGCTTGATATATATGCTGTTAGCACAAATTACTAGTTGGGAAGTTCAGGCCAAATTGTCCATAAGCTTGATAAGAGTGTACTGCCAAAGCAGCAATTTTAGCTTCTATATTGCGAACGATGAATGCTAAATTTCGGCTTATAATGGGTCTTTGGTGAATGCACTGGTAAACTTGAAGTTACGATCACAAACTGTTAATAGAATTTTATTGACTATAACGATTCTTCAGATTTCTCCAGTTGATGGTTATCTCCAGTTAATGGCTAGATTCAAGCCAATGGCTGGATTCAAGTTAATGACAAGATCTCCAGGCCAAATCTCCAGGCCAAATCTCAAGGCCAAATCTCAAGGCCAAATCTCAAGGCCAAATCTCAAGGCCCATTAATGGCAAGTCAGAGATCTCGAAGCAGGAACCTTTGTTCCCCATACATAATACCCCAAGAATGCTCCTAAAGTAACTGAGAGCATCACGTATCCCTAAAAATGTTAACATCTACTCTACTCTTTGCTCAGTTATACTCACATTATAAGTCATGAATAACAGCATAACCATCATTGAATAAAACACCTGCAAAGCATAAACCACTGACTTTCTAAGCTTCTTTTTCCTTTCGAGCTCTGCGCTGAAATTAATAGAATCACCACCCATTGCTGGCATAACCGCATCTTCATAGCGAAGAGCAATCAGCTTGAGGTATTCGTAAAACGCACAAATTACCACAATGGCTATCATGGAGAACAGAAACTGAGCATTGGACCTGATATGCCATTTCTCACTTATAAGACAAACATGTTTGACATCCCAGTTTAACAGCATTTTCATTGAACACATATCGTGGTCCATTCCGCCATGGTCCATTCCACCATGATTCATTCCACCATGGTCCATGCTACCGTGATCCATCATTGAGTGGTCCATTATAAATGTGCAGTTTAAAGATTGAAACGGGATCTGGCCCTTCTTATATGATGCCAAATTGTGCTCCTTCTACTAATAATATAGGGTTAGGGCAGATTTATATTGGCTCAGAAATGTCTCGGGCTGAGAGTTAGGCTAGTAGAGGTCGATAGTATAAGACATACGGTAGAAGCGATTATTCAAAATATATACAAATTTGTAGCGATTATGAGGTTAAGATGATTGAGGTATTGGAGATTGAGGTA
Organism: Geotrichum geniculatum; assembly: GCA_030566045.1. Lineage (NCBI taxonomy): Eukaryota > Fungi > Ascomycota > Dipodascomycetes > Dipodascales > Dipodascaceae > Geotrichum > Geotrichum geniculatum. Next base: position 71,251 of record JAJMHM010000020.1, on the reverse strand, counting down.
TTGGAGATTGGGGATTGAGAGGATTGACGATTGAGAGGATTCAAGAGACGATTCAAGATCACCAAATACAAACAGCTCAAGATCACAAACAACTCAAGTTCATCAAAATCACCAACTCAAATTCATCAAAATCACCAACTCAAATTCATCAAGATCACCAACTTAAATTCATCAAGATCACCATTTCAAAATCACCAAACAATCCTTAGTTATTCTTAGACTTTTCTCCACTAAACAATGAAGAAACATACCCAGCCTTTCCTTGATAAACTTGATATCCAGTAATACCTGCCAACAAACCAGCAAACACCTTAACAAATATATCATATCCAGCTACAGGATTCGCCTGCTGAGGAGTACGAGGACCCCAAGGACCATAAGCTACAAATAAACCTAAGCAAAGAATTAGTACCAACATCCAAAACTACTCTCACCAACTTACTGGCTTTCTTCTCCAACACTGGCATCTCTGTCCAATCTCCTCTCATCTTCATCTCCAAATACAATGCAACTTCCTCCTGCTCCAATGGATCCAACTTGTCCCATCTCTTCTCCAAGTGCTCAAGATCAGGAGGATCCTCAACAACCATTTTTCCTGATCTCACAGCTCGCAAAGCATCGTCGTCTTCATCATCTCCAAACTTAAAGGCTTCTTGTAGCGCGCTGGATCGCTGTCGGCGCTTTTGCTGAGACCGAATGGTCCCATTGTTATATAAAGCGCAAGTAGTGTGAAGTCCTCGTCGAACCACAAGCTGATGTCGGTGAAGATTGCGAAGCATTATTGGCCGTTGTTGATGGTAGAAACTAACAGGATAATTTTATTCAACTTTTCATGTACCCTAACCCTATTCCCAATAGTAAATTCAAAAGAGGCAATTACAAAAACAAATAATTTTTCTGTCATCTTAGACCTTTTAGTTATATCTCAAGATCACGATAGTTACACAAGATCATGATAAATACTCGAGATCACGATAGATACTCGAGATCACGATAGATACTCGAGATCACGATAGTTACTCGAGATCAAGATAGTTACTCAAGATCCTCAAGATCTTAGTTACATTTCGCTTTTCAAGTTTGCTCTTCCATTTGATGGAAATATTTTCTTCTTCATTTCTCGTAGGTCGCTCAAGTCGCGATTCTGGTTCTTTTCTACAACCAAATCCTTAAGCCATTTGTTTTCCATTTCCAACTGGCCAATTCTGGCCTGCAAAGTTTGAACTTTCTCCTGGAGTTCCTTAGTAGTCTTTTCCATTTGCTGCTCTCGAAGCTTCTTTTTGATTCGAAAGCGAGCAGACGCTGCAGTGTTGCGGCGACGTTTGTCCTCCTCTGCTGTCAACGTAGAAATTTCGTCCTCTGGTTCAAGAGGAAGTGACCGTTTTCTTGAGTTGGAGCCAGAACCAGAACCAGAACCAGAACCAGAAACAGAAACAGAAACAGACCCTGAACTAGAACCAGACTTGGACTGCTCAAATAAAGTAGGTAAAATAGAATACTGCTCAATCTGAGCAGCAAGTAACGGATTTTCAGGTGATTGAGACTTGCCAGAAGACGATGAAGCTTCCCGCTCTTCGTTACTATAATATTTCGACTGTAATTGCTTCTCCTGCTGCATCAACAAGTCATCAACAGTAACCGCAATGTCAGTTCGGCATCCCAAATCAAAATCAAAGAAATGAGTATTAGAAAATATCGACAAATCCTCCTGCTCCCGTTGCAATTGCTGGTGCTGCAAAGCTTCCCCAGAATTAGAAGAACTAGAACTTGTCGGCGACGTCTCGTTCAAAGTCTCAATGAATTGAGAAACATTTAAAGGTCGTGAAGGCATATTCAATGATCATCTAACAAATTTCGTACCTTGAATAAAGTCAAGTTAAAAAAAATAATGGCCATAAGGTTTCTTAAATATCCATCGCAGAGATTCACTCCCAATTGTAATTCCTGCCATCGGTCCCTTCCACTCAGTTGGCTCCAGGTTTCAGGGCTCTCTCGAAGCCACAATCTTGAAGTTATTCTCATGGTCAAATAGCGTAATGTCACGTGAATATTTATAATAAATTCATGTGATATTGCATTTTTAATTAATGTGAAATGATAATTGTTTGGTAATTATTCTTAGTAATGATTATAAATTGATTACCAAGATGATTATTACAATAAATGTAATTATTCTTAGTAATGATTATAAAGTGATTACCATATTAAATGTAATACTTCTTAGTAATGATTATAAAGTGATTACCATATTGAATATAATTATTATTAGGAATAATTACATAATGATTATCATTTATATAATTGTTCTTAATAATCATTAGCCGAGTCGGAATCTTCAGCCCTGCGGAAAAACCGTTAGTGGATATAAAGTTTTCCAGTGTGAGATCTTTTTTTTTTAAGTCTGCTATTATTCCGTTTGTTTTTTAGTCCGTTTGGGAGCCTGGTTGAAAATGTTTAAGAGAACAGCTGCTCAAGTATATAGCAGGACTAAGAACACTGTCGCAAGGACAAGATGGTATAAAACTTATACTCACGAGGAAAGACAGCACGTTTTTCAGCCAGTAACTGCTCATGGAATGGATAGCCCGATGCGAAGACAGATTCCTTGGGTAGATGTGTCCAAGTCTACAAACAAGAAGCCTGAAGGAGACACTCTTGTTTCAGCGCCTTTTGTGAGAAAACCAGCAGACAGCTTGGCTCAGACAGTTCTTCCATTTGCTGAAGACCAGTGGCTCCTTGATGCCTATATTGATTCTTCGGGAAGCAGTCTTCGTATAGGTAAAGTGTTTCAGGAGCTGGATTCTATGGCATGTGTAGCAGCATACAATCATTGTTTACCAGCCCAGCCAATGCTGGTGACAGCAGCAGTAGACCATGTTTCGTTTAATCCTTTGCACAGTAGCCTTGGTGTCGAGGAGGATTTACAGCTACAAGGGAAAGTGTGCTGGGCTGGGAGGAGTTCGATGGAAGTAGTCGTAACTGCTGGAGCGCTGAAATCGCATTTCACCTTTGTAGCTTTGGACCGCCAGACTCAAAAGTCTATGGCGATCAACCAGATCGAACCGCAGACTGAAGAAGAAAAGATTCTGTTTGACCGTGCTGAAGCGTTCCAACAACACAAGAAGCAGCGCGCCAGCAGTTTGAGTCAGCTGCCGCCTCCGCCATCTTCGAGCGTCGCTACTTCCGTGCTGGATATATCTACTACGCGTACCGAGTCAAGCTCTCTTATGCATCCTCAGTTCCGAAACATTCACCACACAATGATTTTTGGAGGATATCTTCTTCAGCAAACCCACGATCTTGCTCATACTTGTTTGTCTGTGCATTTTTCTGATCCTCAGTTTGTATCTTTAGACACCACTACTTTCAAGAGGCCAGTTAGAGTTGGAGCGGTTTTGAAGTTAGTTGCCCATGCAGTGTATGCTCAAGGGAATAGAGTTGTAGTTAGAGTTGAAGCTGAGTGTGGTGATGAATGGTCTGGTTGTTATGTGTATAGTTTTAGAGTTGAAGGAGATGTTCAGATGGTTCCAAAGACTGAGTTGGAGCAGACTTGGTACACTGAAGGGTATAAGAGTATGATTGAGAGTGATGGATTTTATAAGCATGGAATTGCTACAAATTAACATTCAACAACATTTGGCAGCAGCATTTGACATTTCCAGCAATATGTATATAGAGTATATTTCAGCAAGTATGGAATTACCATCGATTAACATACCAGCGATTAACATGGAATATAGAATATACTATCAATTAACATTTATAACAATTAATATAGAATATAATGAATATGGAATATAATCAACATGGAATATAATCAACATTGAATATAATTAACATGGAATATAATCAACATGGAATATAATTCACAGTTAAGAGAGTATACCAGAGATTCACAGTAACAGCAGTTGACAAAATATACCAGAAATTCACAGTTAACAAAATATACCAGAAATTCACAGTTAACAAAATATATCAAAAATTAACAGTCAACACAATATAATTCACAGTTTATATAACAGCAGCTATATATCAAAATCAACTTATAATACCTACAAATTCTATAAATTATTATTCACATTTTCAATCTTTCACATCTTCATTCTAACAATCACAAACTCTAAACAAAGACCCAAATCAGTAACAATCCTGAAAGACAATTTGAATTATAATATTACATAAGATATTTCAAATGACCACGATTACGTTGGAAATAAACTTAGATAGACCTTTCTTCTTCCTCTCTAATATTTCATCAATTGCTAAAGGGTTTTTCCATATCTTTTCAGAAAGGCTCAGAAACTATGGTAGGCCTTTCTAGTATCACGGCAGCCGCAATTGCTTTTGCGAGCATTGTCGAGTCGAAATCGTCAGCAGAGTACTATGTTCGCAAAATTCCAGGCCTCGAGAACTATGAAGGACATGTACCTGTGATGCATGCTGGGTGAGTACAATAGCGAGTCATGAACGATCGCGAGCCATGAACAATCTCAGTCACGAACAATCGCAAGTCATGAGCAACCGCAGCCACGAACAATGCTAACGTTTCACAGACTGATCCCTATCAAGCCCGACCACAATGGAAATCTGTTCTTCTGGCATTTCCAAAGCGAATTTACTACAACTGAACATGAAAAGACCATTCTCTGGCTGAATGGCGGACCCGGTTGCTCTTCAATGGACGGAGCAATCATGGAAGTTGGCCCCTTTCGAGCAAAGGATAAGGACACTCTAGAGAGAAACCCTGGATCATGGTCAAGAAATGCAAATATGTTGTTTGTAGACCAGCCCGTTGGTGTGGGCTATAGCACCTCCGATACTGATTCCTATATACACGATCTCTCAGAAATGGCCGACGACATGATCAAGTTTTTCCAGGAATATCTCAAGGTCTTCCCCGAACTACAGCAACACGATTTCTATATCGCTGGAGAGTCATATGCAGGACAGTATATTCCATATCTCGCAGAAGCTATCAACAAACAAAATGCTGCCATGGGTGAAAAATGGCTGAACTTGAAAGGTATCTTGATTGGCAATGGTTGGATTGATCCAGTACAGCAGTATCTATCTTATGTTCCATTTTTATACCAAACAGGACTCATGAAGGAAGGCAGCTCCGTCGCAGCTCAAGTCGAGTCTGCGCAGCGGGAGTGTGTCAGCGCCTTGCAAACATACCAAGTTCCTCCGGTCAATAGCGACTTGTGTGATCAGATTTTGAACATTTTACTACGACAGAAATTCATTGAGACGGGTCTCAATAAAGATGACAGTGCGGCCTGTGTCAACATATATGACATTCGGTTAACAGACACATTTTCAAGCTGTGGAATGAACTGGCCTGACAATATGGGGGCAGTCAATGACTACTTGAGAAGAAAAGACGTTATGACAGCACTGAATATTGATGAATCATATCAAAGCGTATGGAAGGAATGCTCAGGAGCAGTCAGTGCTGCGTTCAAAGCTAGAAAGTCAGCGCCGTCTAATACTCTGATACCTGGCTTGATTGCCGATGGTATTCAGGTATTGATGTTCAATGGTGATCAGGACTTAATTTGCAACCATCTCGGTAATACCAAGTTGATTGAATCTATGGCATGGGGTGGAGAGGAAGTTCAAGATTTGCATGCACCTCCCAAGAAACACGCTGGAGGGTTTAAAATTGAGAATGGAGAATCAGAAGAAAGCTGGTTTGCAATGGGCCGCGAGGTCGGTACTATCCAGACTGGCAGAAATCTAACATATTTGAAGATTTTCAACGCTTCACACATGGTACCCGTCGATTCTCCCGAGATTTCACAAGTTATACTTAATCAGTTTATTGAAGTTCCTGGATATGATCTTGAAAACCAGAAGAACGAGTCTCCTGAGATTCCATTGCCCTCTGACAAACAGGATGGAAAAGTTAGCACACCAAGTAAGGAGATTGAAGAAGCTACATGGAAGGCATACTATAGGGCAGGAGGAGTTTCACTTGTAGTGGTGATAATTTTGACAGCAGTGCTAATATTCTTTGTGATTCGAAACCGAAGACTAAAACACAGAGCTTTTCTGCTACATCAGCGACGACCTCGAGGAGTACATTATGAGGACGGTACCCGGTCGGGTGATTCTCTTGATACTTTTGAAGAAGAAGAAGATCAGCCATCTAATATTGTGAATTCTTTAATGGCCGGAATTTCCAGATGGCACAGACCACATCACCGGAGACAGCATAGTAATAAGTACGTTCTCACAGATAATGAAGAGGGGGATGATGAGGATGAAGCAGGATTACCGCTTGCCGACATGCGACATAGGAGGGAGCCTGAAGTTCACGGGAATGAAGGGGAGAGTAGTAGGTATACAGATAGCGAGGATGTGAATGTTCCTGAGCTGGTGATTAAAAAGCCTAATGATAATGTGTAGATTTAGTATTGAGAATATAATTACAGTTAAAGAATGCAGCTCACGATGGTCACCTGACAACTGTTTTTAATCAAGTACATGATGCAAGATCTAGAAGACGTTGAGATCTTTCAAGTATCACAAAGAATGGATTTTTATATTTATACAAACAGCAAAGAACCTCAATATTGTTGGATAGTTTGTGAATCATGAAAAATAATAAACGCTCGTGAATATAATGCTCGTGAATATACGCTTGTTAAAGCCTTAAATCTGCCCAGAAGTAGGAAGATAGGGTGAACTAAGTTGATTCCAAAATTGAAAAATGGCAGTTTCAACAGTTGTTTTAAGTTTGGTCACCATATCTGGTTGATTTGACATTTCATGACTTGATTTCTGAAAAATACAAGTAGGTTCAGGTGGAGCTATTCGCTGCTTTAGCTGCTGGATTTCTCTTTCTAATTCTTCGACTTTACTACGAGCATCCAGCACTGCTTGTTCTTTCCGTGCTAGATTTTCAAAGATGAGTTTCAGATCTGATTCAGACGGAAGTAAGGGTTGCGAATGTTCTTGTTGTTGATGTTCGGGCTCGTAGATATTTCCAACCAGTATATGTATTAGAAAAGGTAGATTTGCAGGATCACTTATGAATTGGGGAGGTTCTTTCATGTTAACTTCGTTGATGGATTGTTTCGGGTTGTATTTAAGCTGAGAAAACTGATCGTAGAGTTGTTTTGAAAACGGTCGAACAACTATCTTGGGGTAGGAGCAGTGACTCTTGGTTCTATTTTTCAAATTTCGTTTCGTGGGTCGTAGAAGCATTTTGGGGTGGGTATATAGTAGGACAAGCAATGCATTAGAAGTCGATATCAAAATATCAAGAATGAGGAAAGGAAAGTATTTATAATGACCAATCGAATAGTCGAATCTTCTTTTTGTGTTCGAAGCGACCCCAGTGAACCAAAGTTGGAACAGCAACCAAAGTTGGAACAGGAGCCAGAACAAAAGCTAGAACAGGAGCTAGAAAGGCAGCAAGATCAGAAGCTAGAACGGGAGCCCGATCTTCGGTTCATTCTCGTAACCATAGGGCAGTCCCAAAAAAGTCATGTCATTTGTTCACGACAATTGTTTTATTCTTCTTGTCACGTCGATCGCGAAGAGTCGGATCCTGCAGAAAGACCTTGTTTTCTATTTTGAATAGAGTGATGGTCTCAAATGCGAATTACTGGTTCTCAATGAATTCGAGGTATTCCCTTGAATCCAATTAGAGTTGCACCTAAATCCAGTTGGAAGACAGTAATCTCATGAACACCACCCATTGAAAATTCAGCTGTATCAGGTATCTATTGATTTTGACGTTCAATGAACTGTCTAGACAAATTTTGGAAGACTGTTCCTGGAAATCGCTACCTTACTTTTCATAAAGTTTTAAGAAATTGGACGGTTAGTGTAGTGGTTATCATCTTCGCCTTCCAAGCGAAGGACAGGGGTTCGATTCTCCTACCGTTCATCTTTTTTGGCTTGTTGATTTTTTAATTTTTCACTCGAATGTTACTGCCAGGAATGTGTGTTTTGAAGCCATTTTCATTGTTTAAGGTTACCGGGAAACCTTATTTTGTTTACCAAAGCTTGATACGATGAAAACAATTTTATATATTTGCGGAGCATTTCAAGCAACTTTGATAGTGACATTCTTCCTAGAGTCTTGCTTATTTGGAGTCTGTAACTATCTCTGAACTTTTTACTGATCTTTGGCGATACAAACGCTTAATACCCCATTAGATATTCAACGTCTTACAATTTATCACATATTTTTGAACTTTACAGAGACGCGTACCGTCTGTTTGCTCCTATTTAACTCAAAAGGACTTTTGTCTTGAGCTCTTTCTTTTTTTGATTCAAATTCATTTTTGTACAGGACATCTCATCGACAAATTTTTGGATAGTTTGTGTGTAATTTGGTATTAATTAAAAATGTGTCTGCAACAAATCATCTAAAGTTTTATTTGTGATTTGATATTTACAATTGAGTCATGAGTATCAAATAATTATAATTTTAGTGTTTTTTGGTGAATGAAAAAGTGTTTTGGTGAAGTGTTTTGGTAAGATCAAGATCGATTTATAAACGGTTTCCCACTCTGTCATCAACAGTTCATATCATTAATTCATGTAAGGCAATCTGGCCGAGTTGGTCTAAGGCGTAGGATTAAGGTTCCTATCTCTTCGGAGGCGAGGGTTCGAATCCCTCGGTTGTCATTTTTGCTACGAGGACTGAGCGTTCTCATTTATTTTTAACTACAAATCTATTTCAAGAGTGACAAAATTGACAGTCATGTAAATTATTCAAAGCTGGACCTCTATGATCAGCTTCCCAGTATCTGTTTGTGTCTCAGATACTAAAAATGTGAAAGATCTGCTCATCAAGTCTCAACTCTATTTTTCCGACGCGAAAAAAGGATCGCGAAGATAGAATGTAATTATGGAAAGTTTAAACTTTTCATAAGTTTACACTTAAAAAAGCTGATACTAAATCAAAGAGCTAAATACCATAAACTAAAAACTAAAAACTAAACAACCTTAAGAACCTTAAGAACCATAAGAAACAATCATAAAAACAACCATAAAAACAACCATAAAAACAATCATAAAAACAATCATAAAAACAACCATAAAACAAAAAATTACTAAATCTATTCCTTAATCACCAGATTTTTCAATTCAAAATTACCGTATTTAAACACGATATCACAAGTTCTCAACTAGGCCATAAGGCTTTTACAAAGCTTTGTTACTTCTCCTAAACCATTTGGTTATTTTACGGTTTATGTCAACTAGCGTCTTCTCCATTTCATGGTTATTTTTAGTACTCATTAGCTCTTGTTTATTCCCATTTGTTACCATTCCGTTACCGAGAGTTACCCACTGGTTACTTCTAATCCACATAATTGTCATCTTGGTACCACACCTTTTTGACTGAAAATGGTTAACATAACGGTTTTTGTAGGTTAAAAACAGGTCTAGTCAGGGTTCTAGATGGTTATCAATGCCGCTAAGTATCTTGAATAGTACCAATTTTAGCTCAATAGAGTTAGATCTATCTGAAATAGGTTTAGTGTGTAGAAAGGTTATTCCAAGGTTAGAATAAGATTCTGCCCCTTTCAACTAACCAAATATTTGCATCGTCACTGTCCATACTAGTGCATCAATGCAACTCATCTCGTGTCTACACTCAAAGAAGCCAGGCCAAAAAAAACTTCTACCGTTTCCTTTTCTCTTTCTTACTTCTTACTTCTTCATACTGTCTTTGTGATCTGGTATCGTTTGTCTGCTGTTATTCTCTACGCTCTTTTTTTTTTTTTTTTGCTACTGCTATCGTCGAGCCTTTGAGTTGATTCTATCCTCACCCACTCTATTCATCGTACTTCCGTACTAGAACTGCGCTCGTTCATGTTTTCTACAGTCTTTCATTCATAACATCTTCCGACACTCTTTTCTATTCTCTACAATGAGGCCTTCTTCACTCATTGCTCTTCTATGGCCCTCAGCTTCACTCGCGCAGCCGTCAAACTCATATCCTCTAGCTATCCAATATCCGCCGCTGATACAGTATGGCAAATCCTTCTTTTACCAACTACCGTACGACACCTTCACGTCACAGTCCTCGGAAATCCGATATAGCACTGAAAACTTGCCCTCCTGGCTGTCGTTCGACTCCGACACAAGAACCTTCTCTGGAGACGCACCTTTGAATGACGACGACAACACCGACTCTCAAAAGATCTATTTTGACCTTCTTGCAACCGACTCCGCCGGCCAAACCTCCGTCAACTCGTCCTTCACAATTACTGGAAACACAATCGCTACTCTGGCCAACGACTCTGTCATTTCCGACTCCCTCAGCAAGTCTGGAAACCTTAGCTCTTCTGATAGCTTGGTGATCACGCCTGGCCAGCCTTTCTCCTTCTCCTTCGACAGCTCCCTCTTCAACGCATCTGAAGACCTTCCAATCTCTCAGTATGTCGCGCTGTCCGCTTCTCATACTCCCCTTCCTATCTGGATTAATTTTGACTCAAGCTCCCTCACTTTCTCTGGTACCGCTCCTTCTGTCAATTCGGATATTGCTCCGTCTCAGAATTACTCAGTGTCTCTGCTGGCTATTCAGTATCCTGGATTTGCCAGTGCTTCTGCTGACTTTAGTCTCCAGTTTGGTGCTCGTGAATTTTCCACCAACTTGACTTCAATTGACTACAATGTCACTCAGGGCCAGCAGTTCTCCGCGCCAGTCCCATTGTCTCAAATATTTTTGAATAACGAGCCCGTCTCCTCTGCGAATCTTTCTTCAATATCTGTAGAAAGCGACTGGCTTTCGGTGGACTCTTCCTCAATTTCTGGACAAGTGCCCGACGATTTCACTAATGACACATATACTCTGAAGATAACTGACTCCTACAGTGATACAGTGCAAATTGAATTGCAGTTTTTCACAAACTCATCTGTCAGTCATGTGTATCCACTCTTCACACGGTCCTCACTGCCTGATCTCAACGCTACAAAGGGATCTTTTTTCTCTTATGAAATTCCGTCTTCTGCCATCAACTCCTCTGTCTCTGATGCCAACGTCTCTTGCTCATTCTCCCCGACTGATTCCTGGATTTCCTATCATAATGATAACTATACACTTAATGGCCTGGTCCCCGAAAATTTCAATGGAACTCAAGTTACTCTAGCCACTGCTGACGATGATCAATTGATGTTTCAAATCAAGGCTGTTGAGGCCACTCCCTCCAGCCCCACGTCTTCTGCTGCTAGTCCTACTTCTTCTTCTCTACCTACAAGTGGTAGTTCAAACAAGAAAACCATTGCTATTGCCTGTGGCGTTGTGATCCCTATAGTTGTCATTTTGATTCTACTTGCTATTTTCTTTTTCTGTTGCAGAAAACGGAAAACAAAGAAATCTGACATTTCTGGCCCAGTATTAAATGAAAGAGATAGCACAGCTCAAATTTTCCATCCTTACGGATCGTCGTTGAAGCGTCTGTCATTGAATGACAGCAATGAAAAAATTAATCCGCAGACATCGACAACTCCAGTGATTCTCAGCAACGCTGTCTTTGACTCGCCTGGAGATGCAAACAAGTATAATATGTACAAGCTTGATAATCCCCAGGGCGGCAACCCCAAGTTATTTGATACTTCACCGAAAAGCATGGTATCTGAACGGGGAAGCGATTCTACAAGAATCGGTGATGACTTGAGAGCTGAGCATATCAATCGCAATTTAGCATCTGATGCTGAACTTGGAGAAGTTGCAATTAATCAAAATAGTGCTGATCCTCCAGAGCCTGTTTTTGAAAAACCCCAATATTCATGGAGACAGCGAAAAACAAGAGAGACGGGCGGTTCTCTCTCAACTATTCCACCGGACGAAATCCCCAGTATAAGAATGGTTGGCCAAACGCCAATTAAAACACAACTTTCAAGGGAAAAATCATCTCCCATTTTACGGCCTTTGAGTGGAGTAATATCTCCAAACTCTGAGCTAGGTCGATATTCTAGTAAGAATGAAGGAACTCATTCTGCAAAATCTGCTTCAATCGGTTCATATTCATCTTCTGATTCTGATGGTCTGCGGCATGATTACGGTCCAGCAGTACCATATTCTAGTGCTCCCAGAAATACAGGTTCAATCGTTGAGTTCCCTGATCTGTCGATACATGCTCGGGAAGCTGCAATTAAACATACTGAAGACCCTTCTGGTGGTAGTGAGGAAGAACTTAATGATATGGATAGATCCGCCAGTTCTGGAGGGGAATTCATGGATGCAGAATCTAGTGATGATGCGACTAGTCTGGTATTGAGACCTTATATGAATCAGTTAGGGAAATGGGAATGGGGAAATTCAAGCAATATGATAGTATATGGACGGGCGATAGATCGAGAGAGTAGTTATACGATTGAAGGTGATAATATGACCATCACTAATGAGCCTCCATCAGTACCATTACCTCAACCTCGGATAGAACCCTTAGCAACTGAATCAGATCTTCAATATCGAACGTCCATGAGAAGGAAAAGTGATACCAGATTATCATGGTTTACTCCAGAAAACATTTCTGCGGCAGCAGCTAAGTCTTCAAATATTAATGATACTAATGAAAAAAAATAAAGGTCCCGATATCAAGGGATAAGAACTTCTTCTAAAGGTTTGGAGATATGAAATAGAAAAAGTTTTGCTAAGTAAATGAATGTTAATGTATAGTTTAAAAATATATCTTTTATTTTTATTTATTATTTAAATATTTATTTTAATTTTATTTAATATATTGTTCAATCTTCTATTCAATATTTTATTTTTATTGAATATGGTATTCAATATTTTTTTCAATATTTTATTTACTTTTATTCAATATTTTATTTTTACTTTATTTTTATTTATTTCTCATTTTTATTCAATTACTGTATTTATTTTATTCAATTCATTGTTCATTAACTTATTTTCATCCTACATATCTCAATATTTTCATCCTACATATACTTGTAATATCTTGATTTCCTCTTTAAGTTACCCAAACCCAGACCACTGAAAACTAACCTCCAAGTTTTCCCCTTTGAAAATACCTGAATATCACCGTGTTCACTTCACAACAATGTCTTCAAACTCAAATAGCTTACATGTAAGTAGCTAGAAGCTAGTTGCTGAGCCAAATATTAACTTTGCTCAATAGATGGCATGGCAGCAAGCCCAAGCTTTTGAGCCCATAGTTCCACTGGCAGCTCAAGGTCAATGGGCCTTCACGGCCTTGATTCTGGCATTGTCATTGACTGGACTCTTTGTCTTGAGTGGTAAGTCTTGAGAATCACCAAAGTCGCTACGAATCTGCTAACACGCAGTCTACAGAGAAAACTGGCTTTGCAAACACCGTCAAGGCCCAATTTATTTGTATATTAGCATCTATTTGCTTCGGGTATGATATAAATGAAACCTCCACTAGAAACCTGCTAACGTGAACAGCTTTGGAAGCATATTCCTCATTGATGCTGTCGGAGTCTACACATAATTATCACCATGCAAATTTATTCCATTATATCAACAGACCTGGTCATGATAACTTGCTTATAACTCGACGTTCTTAACTTTCCTCCTTTGATTATCAGCCCTGGAATCCTATCCAGAGCATAACGTGCTCTCATATTGTCCAAATCGTACAACGTAGAAGCTAAATTCATCACGTCGAAAGGCCCTCTGTATCCAGCAGGTGTATAGCTCTCTGATGAGATCACGATTCCGCGTTTGCGAGTGCTCCGTACGAGCTGTTTTGCGTTTGAAATAATGTTCTTTTTGGCTTCAGTGCTTAGAATGCTGCTTGTCACATTGGCTGTTGGCACGGTAAGCTTGATGTTTTCACTAGATGATTTAGAAGGTAGGAACGATAGAGACGGATCTCGACCACCTGAGTAGCATATTTCAAACTTGAGTCCACGAGATACCGCAGCGCCTATGGTTTTGAGTCGTAAGAACGATGGGAACTTTACTGTCATGTCTAGGGAGATGATGTCAATTCCATCCATTGTCGTACAGGCACTCTGGAGCGTACGCTCACTTCTTGGTCGGACTGCTACAATATCATAGACAGTTCCTAGTGTGGTAATGCGTTGAAGTTCGTGAGATGCTGAATTGTCGTCCAGAATCAAGGTCACTCGAGTTAGCACCTTGAGTCCTTGAGGAATGGCAGTAGGTAGAAGTTTCAGGTCTATTTGGTTCACGCTGTCGGTGCTGTTTGCTCCTTTAACGGGTTTTGTAGCTGAAGTCGCATCAATTGAATGGTTCAAAGCAACGTGAGTATATCCGAGCTCTCGAAGTATGAATAGACTTTGAGCAACGGTTTTCAATGAGATTTGATTTGGAACTGCAGGCCAGGGAACGTTCAAGTCTGCCAACATTGTGGGTCTATTCTTTTAGTCTATTCTTTTAGTCTATTCTCTTGGTCTATTCTTTGAGTCTATTCTCTGAGTCCAATCTTTGAGCCAAAGCTTTGTGTAGCTGAATCGACTGTCGTGATTTGTATCGACCTGTTGGAAAAATTTCAAACCTAACCCCGAATTTAAATCTAGAGAATTTCCAACTCCCAATAATCACGTGACTAGAAAATTTTATGGTAGAGGCCGTTAAAAAAAAATTTTGGTCTTTGAATACTTTTGATTTTAAATTATTCCCCGTCTTTCTTACTTCACCATTTTTTGTTTCTACGTTCATTCATTCAAAAGATTGAAGCAAAAATGAGAGGATTGCAGCTTGCATCACGGTCAGCAAGACAAGCTTCGTATAGGCATAATCTCTCTTCTTCATTATACACTTCCAAGCATATTTCATTCATCAGACTCTTTCAAACCAAATCGAAGCACGATCAACAACAAACTTTAGCTGCCAGCAGCAGCTCATTCACAGACCCGGCAAACCATTTGCTCTCTTTGGATCGTTCGCCTGAGAAGCCCAGTAGAGTCAAAACAGTAAAAATTAGTACTGGATTCGAATCAACATCATGGTCTTCTCCTAATGACTCGGTCCCTTTCAACAGCTTCTCCAAAGACTTTTCTCATCTGTGGACTCTCTTGGAAGCTTGCTTGGACACCCAAAACTTTAGCAGAGCTCAGGACGTGCTCATCAACTTCAGCAAACGATCTTCGGGCCCCGAAGTCACGGCTGCAGTAAACAATTACCTGCTGAGACTGGCAGAGGTTAACGTGGACGACGCTACCGTGGCGCAAAAGTGGTTGACAATGATTAGCAAAAAGATCACCAAGACTGAGTTCAAACCGACTTCTGTGACCTATGCCATCTTGTTGAGAAACATCGCCTTATCATCAAACTTCAACAAGGACAAGCTACAAGAGTTTTTGGACGAGGCCCTTGATGGTATTGGCAAAACAAGAGATTCTTCTGCTGAACAGATGCTATTCAGCCATGTAGATATCCTTGGAATCGATGTCATTTCAAAGATCATCACCGTATGTTGTGTTCTTTCTTTCATTTGACCCAAAGACTAACCCAGATCCCAGGCCTGTGAACTTCCTGTTACTGTTGTCAAGGAGAAATATAGAGACTTGCTGAGCGAGCAATCTTCTGTTGAAGCAAGCGAGTCTGAAGTAAGTAGTGAGCCTAAAGAAGTCAGCATTACCGACGCTGAGACCCTACATAAACCCGGCGCTGAGAAGCTCAAGGCAATCATCACCACGAATCTTCAGGCAATTCGACACAACTTGACTGGTATGGCATCCGAAGAAATCTCAGCCAAATTCTTTGAAAAAATTGCTCATATAGTTCCAGCTGAAGCTCTGAATGCTGATGATCAGTATGTTGATTTTTTCAAAATATCAAAGACAATCAAACCTGAGCATGCTGAAGAGTTTGAAGCTGCATTTTATGAATTCAACCTGAGCAGACAAGAAATGGTGGAAACTAAAGGTCTTGAAGCTGCTAGAGAGGCATGGAAGTTAAACTACGAGAAAATGCGTCAACAAGGTATCATGAGTCTCAAACCTTTGGAAGCTCTGCTGTGGCGTTGGAATAGAGAACTTCAGCCTTTGATTGAAAACGAATTGGCTCGCATCAAAGCCACCACTGGTTATGTGAAAAGAGAAGAAGTTCAAAAAATGATTAGATCTGGAAAAGAAACGGATTCTTCAGCGACGGAAAGATTTGACTATGGTCCATATCTAATGTTGGTCAATTCTGAAAAACTAGGTATGCTCACAATGCTGGAATTGCTTAATCTGACTTCGACTGGTGGCGTACTGGAAGGAATGCGTACTGGTCGTGCGGTTCTTGCTGTGGGCACAGCAGTCGAAACTGAGTATAAGGCAAGCAAAGCTTCAAAGCGGGAGAAAAATGCATTAGGAGGAATCAGAAAAAACTCAACCAATATGGACTCAGTTTCTGAAATTAAAGATTCAGTCAAGGACAGTGCTCTCACTTCTCATACTTCCTGGCCTATGGACATCCGAGCCAAAATTGGTTCTTTGTTGATTTCATTATTGCTACATGTAGCCAAAGTTCCGGTTCATGGCAAAGACCCCAACACTGGCAAAAGTGTAGAAAGTGAAGCTCCTGCGTTTTACCACGGTTATCAATATCAAGGTGGTACAAGATTGGGAGTTTTGAAGGTGCACAAGTACCTAAGCAAATATATTTCTGGTGATACGAGTGGTACTGTTTTACAACCTCAGATGTTGCCCATGATTGTCAAGCCTAAGCCCTGGGTGTCGTACCATAATGGTGGCTATTTGTACAGTTCATCTCCAATTATGAGAGTCAAAGACGCACCAGAGCAACTGGCATATCTTAAGGCAGCTTCGGAACGAAAAGATATTGAAGGAGTTTATCAAGGCTTGAACGTACTAGGTGATACTTCTTGGACTATTAATTCTGAGTTATTCAAAGTCATTACCACTGTTTGGAATGAAGGTAAAGAGTTTTTGAAGATTCCTGCTGTCACTGAAGAACTGGTAATTCCTCCTGCTCCTCCAAGGGATGCCGACCCAGCGGTAAGAAGAGACTGGCTACGTGAATGTAGAAAGCTGCACGTTCAATACCAAAATGCGTTTTCTGAGAGATGCAGTGCCAATTATAAATTGGAGATTGCTAGAGCATTCCTAGGTGAAAGATTCTATCTTCCTCACAATATGGATTTCCGTGGGCGTGCTTATCCTCTTTCACCCCATTTGAATCATTTGGGTGATGATTTGTCCAGAAGTTTGCTAATGTTCTGGAAGGGACGAAAGCTAGGTGAGCGAGGACTGAAATGGCTGAAGATTCACGCTGCCAATGTTTTTGGATACGATAAATATAGTTTGGACGAGCGTGAAGCTTTTGTTGATATGCATTTGAAAGATATCATGGATTCAGCTGAAAACCCGTTGAATGGGAAAAAATGGTGGATGCAAGGTGAAAACCCATGGCAAACTTTGGCTGTTTGTATGGAATTGAATAATGCCATGAAACTGCCAAATCCCACGGAATTTGTTAGTTACTTGCCTGTTCATCAGGATGGTACATGCAACGGACTACAACATTATGCTGCGCTTGGTGGTGATACTGAAGGTGCAAAGCAAGTTAATCTTGTTCCTAGTGACCGGCCTCAAGATGTCTACTCAGAAGTCTTGAAAATTGTTAAGGTGTTTGTTAAGGAGGATGCAGACAATGGCCACGAAATTGCTACCATTCTTCAGGATAAACTTGTGCGCAAAACCGTTAAACAAACTGTCATGACAAATGTGTATGGTGTCACTTATGTGGGTGCCCGTGCTCAAATTGCCAACCAGTTGAAAAATATGGATACTATTGATCCTGCAATGGTCTATCCTGCCTCTGCTTACCTTGCCCTTAAGATTTTCAAGGCCGTAAGATCTCTGTTCGAGGGAGCTCATTTGATTCAAGATTGGCTGGGAGAGACTGCAACTAAGATCGCCAAATCTGTGAGATTGGATATTGATGGTTCTACACTGAAAAGTAATAGCGTCAAGAGACCTCAATTTATGTCGAGTGTTATTTGGACTACGCCTTTGGGACTTCCAATTGTCCAACCTTACAGAGAAGATAAAAAGACACAAATCCAAACTAAGCTGCAGAGTGTATTCCTCTCAGATCCCTACGCTGTACGTGGTGTCAACTCTCGCAAGCAGCGTACTGCATTCCCTCCCAATTATATTCACTCTTTGGATGCTTCCCATATGCTTCTGAGTGCTACAGAGTGTGGTAAACAAGGTTTACAATTTGCTTCTGTTCATGATTCATACTGGACTCATGCTGCTGATGTGGATGTGATGAACAAATCATTGAGAGACGCATTTATCAAATTACATGAAGTCGATTTGGTTGAGCAGCTTAGAAACGAGTTCATTCAGCGTTACAAAGGCATGTTGGAGTATGTTGATATTCCAGCTGATACTGTCGTTGCTAATAAAATTCAACAATCCCGCAGAGCTCTTGCAAAGGAGCTTGGGGTTAAGAAACTGTCCGCGCAAAACGAATTAGCTATGGAAAAGAAAAGATATGATCTTCTCAATTCAGATCCTCTAAAGAATCCTGAACATGTCGAACGAGGCAGAAACATGGTTACTCCTTTGAGTATCATTGAACAATTGAGTGAAAAGGAGCTTGATACATTAATCAATAGCGTCCAACTTTCTAAGCCAAAGGCTAAGAGTGTTAACACCAAATCTACAGAGCATGCAGGTTCTGGATTAGATATGCTCTCTAAAGATGAAGAAGGGGAAGATTTTGAAGGAGAAAGTTTGCTTCAAGAAGAAGAAGCTATTGCGATGGATGAAGAAGGATCTGAAGTCGCGCCCAAGAAGAGGAAATCTAGTAAAAAGACTACAATTGGTGTTTTTATTCCATTGAGAATTGCACCAGTTCCTCCCAAGGGTGATTTTGATGTGCATGAGCTAGCCAACTCGACCTATTTCTTTTCTTGATGAAGCAATAGGTATAAAAGGGCAATTTGTAAATAGATGAGTTTTTTTTTTTGTATATTTAATGTTATTATATTTTCCATCATAAACATTATGGATTTTTTTGTAATTTTTTTATCCTTGTATGCGATTCACGATGCAATAAGTGTATCAAAATATGAAATTTACAAGAAATCAGTTTTCACGTCCACGAAATCACTTTCAGATCTTCCATTGTTATGAGATTCAGCAATAAGTGCGGTAACGTGCCTGACAACCCTTTGTAACGGAGGTTCACCTGGTTTTCCAAGTGCAACCAAGATCTCTGCATTTACCTCTTCAGCTAATTGAGCTCTTTCTCTGGGATCCATCAAGTAAGAAACACTCGGATCTTGCGATAATGGATCAACATAGGCAAGAAGCGAAAAGGCTTCAGAAAGTCTGGATTGTACAAACGAACTCTCGCTCGACTTGTACTTGTTGCGTAGGTGCTGACCAAAAGAAATAGCAGTGTCAATTGCCGAGTCGTCTAGAGTAGAAGCTCTCACCAACTCAATGAATTTGCAGCACTCGAGCTTGAATATAATTAAATTGTTCTCTAAAACAACTGGGAAATGCAACTTCAATGACTTGAGTGCTTCATCAATATCACCCTTGTTAATCATTATGGTGATTTTCTGTCGATTAATCACTTCATCTCCTTCAATTATCATATATTTATCTTCTTCATCCTGTTCAGTTGTAGGCTGGAGTAACCTCTCAGCTTGCAATTCGTCTCTGAAAGCCTTGGCCGTATCAATGTATCCAGAATATGAAAAGTAAGATCCAACAAAACGCTTAATCATTTTCTTAACATCTTCCTCTGTATCAACTTTAGGTCCCTCAGGTACTATGGCACTTGGTAGCAGCTTGGTATTCTTGATTGAAGTCACTACCTCAAGTCTTCTATTTTCCACATAACGCTCAATATCAAACATGAATTCACGTTGGCCAAAGTTTCCTTCCAGAGTCACGCTTGGTCTAAATCCAACACAAGGGTAATAGTATCTAGTAACATTCGGAATACTTCTAAACATGACTTCAGGTAGCAGGATTCCATTTTTTGTATAGAAAATCACCTTCCTGACAAGATCAATACCGCACCCAATGATATCGCCCTTACCGTACGTCGGGCCATTGTTCACTCCACTCATCGGATACGTTACAGTCTTGCCATCATCTGAATGATATCCCCACGATCCATTTTCTAGGCCTGGCAGTTTATTTAAGCTCGCCGCTGGTGTACAATATCCAATCCCAATCAACACGTCCCTTAAGCAGCTTTGTATCTCGACTTCAAAATAGTAAATCACACAGAGTGCCGATACTGGTCTATTCGTCTTCAAAGTCCGGATCTCTTGAATGCTCGGGTTACTTTCCGCTTTATACTCAATCACTGTGCTTTGGCTGCTCAATGAAACAAGCCCATCTGCTGCAGATTTCGCCCATCTAGATGGCAAAAGCTCAAGATCCTCTGGCGACAATCTATGCTTTTGTCCGTATGCTGTTGACGCCAAATATCGTGGGATTTCCATGGTTTTATTGTTTATAATATTACAAGAGAGAATTGAGATATCCAGTAGGTAAACAGTACTGTATTATCAGGGTAAGGGTATTGTTTATATATTGTGGTAAAAAGTACGACCTCGGTGAGGATTGAACTCACGATCTTGCGATTAACAGTCGCACGCCTTAACCAGCTTGGCCACGAAGTCTTTGAGTAAATGTAGATTAAATAAGGAAATTTATACATTCAACTATTTTAAACTGTTTTTATTAGACTTCTTTTGAAATCTTTCAATTATCTTGGAGTTTTTCTCATGTTTTTCATGCAATTGATTAAAGTAGCACTAATGTTCCAAAAGCTGTCAAACGAGTTTCTTTCTCATGTACTTTTGTTTAAAGTACTATATGTTTCAGCCGTGCAATTTCTTGAGTCCTAATTACAAAAACTTGTCTGAGCCAATTTCAAATCTGCATCCATTTTAGAATGAATTTAACAGGCATTATACCAAATACATATCGGTTTTATCTGTATCCACGTACAAATAAATCTTTACTGAAAACCAAAGCTTCAGTATTTAGAAAATACGGATTAACAATTGTGAACAAATTAGAGGATAGTACGCATGTTTTGGTGATAAAAGAGGGAATCAAAGGATTAGCAACAAGAGGGAAAATAGTTGTGAGTGACGGCTGGATAACAGATTGTTTGGAAAAGGGAAGAATGGTTGAAATTGAACCTTTTTTACTTGATGGCGAACCTCTTTCACTTGATGAAGTCTCAAAAGAGCCACCCCATAAAAGAGTACGAACACAAGAGCTTTCGTCTAGTCAATCAGATCGTCTTTCTTGGGAAGCAATCCTCCTCCAACAGCCTACTACTCAATCAAAACCAGTACTTCAAAACAACTCTAATCAACTTGTAATTGATCTATTCTCCAAACTTCAATCTTACTATAACCATCATAATGATAGGTTCCGGGCCCTGGCATATCGTCGAGCAATTGCAACACTCAGGGCATCAGCGAATACCCCAATACTAACCGCTGAGCAAGCCCTCAAATTGAAGGGATTTGGACCTCATCTAGCAAAAGAACTGGAAGATATTGTCACTACTCATTCGTCTTCAAAACTCGACAATATGTCGCCGGAAGAGGTAGCAATGGACGACGATTTGAATACACTCATGGGAATATATGGAGTCGGCAGCGTCACTGCTCATAAATGGTGGTCAGATGGAACAAGAAGCTTACAAGACGCCTTAAAACGGCCAGATTTGACTGACGTGCAAAGAATAGGCATTGAGCACTATCAAGACTTCAATACAAAGATGGAACGAAAGGAAGTAGAGAAACACTTTGAGTTTGTAAAAAGAGAAGTAGCAGTTCTCGATAGCAAAGCTAGTGTGCAATGTATGGGATCATACCGACGAGGAGCAGAGCATTCTAGCGATATAGATGTACTGTTGACATGCCCGGATGAGGTCAAGGAGAGCCATTTGAAGCTAAAAGAGCTCTTTAGAAAGCTCATCAAGCACCTGTTTAAAAAAGAGTTTCTTACTTATACTCTTGTAGGACCAGACCCAGAGTCTTCGTCGTCCAAATGGCTTGGGTGTTGCCAGCTTGCAGAGAGAAAAGGGACTTGGAGAAGAATCGACATCATGGCAGTTCCAACTGAAGAGCTAGGTGCCAGTATGCTATATTTCACAGGTACAGCCATGTTTAACCGGACAATGAGGTCTTACGCGAGTAAAAAAGGGTACCGGCTCAGCGAGCATGGCCTATATAAACTTCTGGACAATGGAGAGAAAGAACTAGTAGCAGGAACTACTGAGAAAGGCATTTTCGAGGCTCTGGGGATTGAATATAGAGAGCCGCAAGATAGGATTGTATGAGATGGTAGTGTTGACCGCGTTGAAAAGCCTATATAAATGCTACTAAATAAATATAATTGGACTACTTTTGGTGATCCAGTTCAGTTCTGGGCTCTGGAGAGGACATTTCACTGGAAGGTTCTGGAGAGACAGATGATTCGGGGGAGGACAAGGCAGAGGAGGAGCTTTGTCGTAGACCTTCAGCAGCGAGCTTTCGCTTTCGACCCTTTCTTGACTTTGAGACCGATTTTGCCTTGGTTGAAGCTGTACGCTTTTGACGGGAGTAGTAGCACTTTCGATACACACGCTTTCCAAGATCAAGATCGGGGGTTATAGTGGGTAGGCATTGGGGAAGAGAATCAAGGTCGATTAGATGAGACATGCGATTCTGTTTTGACAGGTGCGATGCAAGGACGAGTGAGGGAATGCAATTGAAGGTTTGAATACCAATGGATCTTGGTTCTCTTGAATCTGTCTTGAAATGTGGAGGTTGAAGGAAGAAAGTAAATAAATAAAAACAGTATTAAGCTTCAAACACAAAAGAACACATCGATCCCAACGTTAAAGATTCCCATATCGTCACGTGATCGGCTAAAAGAGGAAATTACAAGAATGAGAATTGATATTTAAGAAATACAATGAATTAATAAATAATTAGTTCTCTGATAATATAGAATCAATTCTTAGAAAATTAATAAACACACAGTTATTCTTGATATGAGATTTGATTTTGAGAAACAAATGAAATCTTTCGATATAATAGTTTTGGCAAACTGTCAAACTTAATAAGAAAACGAGCTTTTGTAGCGTCGGCCCAGTTTCTACAAAGCTGACTGGCGGATAAGCAGCCAGTGGAATATTCACCAAAATCAAGTCAAGTCATTAATTCATTACATAAAAATATCCAAATATAAACTAAATATCAGAAATCCCATTAGCCCAAAACCTTCTTCTTCAAGTCAGAAATTTCACCTTCATCTCTAACAGCATTTCTTTGAACGACGATGTCCCGCAACCAGGCGTTCTCCATTTCTAATCTGACTACCTTGGTTTGCAGGGCATCGACCTTGTCTTGAAGCTCTTTGGCTGTGCGTTCCATCTGCTGTTCCCGGAGTTTCTTTTTGATGCGGAAACGAGCCGAAGCAGCAGTGTTACGACGACGTTTGTCTTCTTCAGCAGCAACAATAGGAGTAGACTCAGCACTGTCAGATGACACGGAAGTAACGGTATCCAAACTAGGCTTGCTCTCTGGAGCAGATTCTATAGAAACCTTTTTCTTTTTAGCAGAAGAGTTGGTCGTGCTGGCTTTTCTTTTAACAGATCCACTAGCATCTTGTAGAGACTCCGGACTAGCTGAAAAGCTTGGAATTTCTACCTTGTCCGAGGGTAGCACAGTGGCATTTGGTATCGATGCAGAGTTTAAATTTGATAATGATGACAGAGATGTATTAAAATTTGACATGGAAGATGATGCAGGCATGAGTTCGTTGATTAGGGAAAATTGTTGTAGCTCTTCAAGAGCGTTGAAGTCGAGTTTGAACTGCTCGATTCCTTTGGCATTCTGCTGCGCTTCGTCTTGCTGAGAAGACTGAAGTTGTTGTTGTTGTTGTTGTTCGATATTTTGACTGGACTGGTGAAGTTCATCTTCTTGCTGCTGGATAGCAGCCTGGAGCTGCTTTTCTTGTTGCATGATTAAATCGTCTACATTGACGCCGATATCAGTGGCACAACCCATATCAAAGTCGAAGAAATGAGTGTTGGAGAAAATGGACAGGTCCTCGTCCATCATACCAGACTGTTCCGGACCGGGTTGTAGGTCCTGAAGTCGGGACGAAGAGGAGGAGGACTGGTTCTGATGAGACGGAATGTCTTCTAGAGTGTTGAGACTCGAGATGAATTGAGAAACGTTTAGATGGCGAGACATTTTGTTTGGTTCGAGATAGATCAGAGGTACGCGTTGATTTGGAGCGGTGCGAGCAGTGCGAGCAGTGCAAACAGAGCAGTCGCGACGATTAATAGACTATAGATCAGGGCCTTAGCAGAAGGACTTGTTTCAGTGGAATCGCAAAAGATTTTACAAAATAGAGGGAACAAAGGAAGATTATATAGTAGGAAGGAAAATAGAAAGTCAGAAAGAAATAAGGACGAGAGAAAAAGTTTAAAAAGAAAAAATAGAAGCCCTAACCCTTGGAGACTCACAGCATATTCATAATGCTTAGAAATCTCCGTCGATGACTCAGTATTTCTTTTTTTTAGATTTGGCAACGGGGATTTTTACTGGCTGGCAGAGAGGTGCGTCTTGCAGAATCAGCTGCCCAATACGGAATAGTTTAGGTGAATCGTTGGAGTTACGCGGGACTCAATTATTCCGAAAGAAGGTTCTTTTGCAGATCAGCTGTAGTCTTTTAGTGTGACTCGGTAACGTCCGTCACAGATTTGACGTTTTGGCTGGCGCAAAGTGCCACAAGGGAGGGTAAGTGGGCGACTCGGGTATGCCCAATTGGGCGAGAGTTTGCAGAAAGTCGTGATTGCACGTGATGATTTATTGAGATCACCCATTTATAGTTGTATTAATAATAAAAACGGTTTTAGCAGTGCACACAAGCCACAATTATAAATGAGAATTAGAGTACTTCACATGCCCAAAAGGGCAATTGAGTTGACAGGAAGCAAACAACAGGAAGGGTGTTAGGTGGAATGTGGGCGGGAGGGAAAACTGGGAAGGGCAGTAGAACAACAGCGGATTTTTAGGGCGGCAGGAGCACGGCAAGGTTGTGACAAAAATTTTTTAATTTGGGCTGAGTTTATGTGCAGCGACAAAAATACGTCAGGGCTTGAGAGCAAGCAAGGATGTTCACGTGAGTTATCTGGGGGCTCACGTGGTTTGAGAGGTTGTTACTGTTTTGTACGGTGGGAGCTGGATGTTTCAGTGGTCGGTATGGAGGAGATGGTGGTGAGACCGTTTGGAATATGGCTGGGAGGTTTGTACGGAGCGATGGTGTTCCGGCTTGTTTGAGTAGAGATAATCTTTTTAAAAAAATAACATGATGAAAAATAAATTAACTTATTTAACTTGATTCAGTTCATTTATTTTTCATTTCAATTTTTATAACTTATTTCTTATTATATCAATTTTATAACTTGATATAAATTATTTCATTTTTTATCATTTTCTATCAGCTATTTCTTATAATTTTATCAATTATTTCATTTTCTATCAATAATTTTATTTTTTTAACTCAATTCTTATTTTAACTTAATTCTTTTTTAATTATTTCATTTTTTACAGCTTATTTTCTTAATCCATTATATAATTGATATTTGACGCCCCGGATTCAGTGATATAATATTCAATATACTTGTTACTGTACTCAATATCCAAAATAAAGTACTCATTTATATCCATATTTCTATATCCAATCTTAAATATAAAACATCTTGTATCGCAAAACTTGTACAAAGTCAAATCCCAACTACTAGTTTGGACAGCCCGCAGTCCTTGTAAGTCACTTTAAAAGCTTCAGACCCAAGCAAATTTTATGATTGCGGATTGCAAGGCGATCAGGTATAAGTCTCTTCAGTAACGTAATCTGGATAGTCATTTTCTTGTGTTGTTAGCTATAACGGTACAGATTTTGGATAGTTTTTGCAAAGCTATAGTGAAGTTTTTTTTTGTTTTATAATGCCATCATTTACCATGAAAATATATTTGATCGTTTATTTTCAATTTTTTTCATATTTTCTATTATAATTATGCGCTTTATTACAATTGGTATTTTCATTTTTTTATGTTTTATTCTCATTTTTTATGTTTTTTCTTATTTTTAATCGTTTTATTCTCATTTTTCATGTTTTCTCTCATTATTTAATTGTTCATTTTTGAAAAGGAAATCTGTTTAGAATTTACAAGTGATTCAAGTAATTCAAGATGGTTAATAAATCTTGTGTATGTAAATCATTTATAAACCGATTCGCTAAATAATGAGGTTCAGACCCTATAAATTAATGAACATTCCATCCATTAATCGTGGCGGTCATTCAAGAAAAAGCGACATTGATATTTTCACTTTACAATTTCAAGTCATCTCAGATTAACTCTTATATTTCTTCCAACTCATTAATACAAATTCCTGTACCACAAACACTTGATCCTGTCACAAACACTTATCCTATATCACAAATACTTAATCCTTCTCAATTCTATGCTTTCTGCTTGAATATCTACACTGATGAATATATAAAATATCTGATGAATATATAAACCAATATATCTTGATGTCGCATGCACCTGAAAGCTAACTCTTCATGATTTCCATCATAAACCATCAGAATACTGCTTATATTCAGATATACCAAGGGCCATTCTTGTTTAGTTATTGTAAATGCTGTAATATTGAATAGCAGCTTAATGAATTTCTTTTGAAACCTCGCCCAAAACGCTTGGACATTTGCGCTTCTGTATCATTGAAATAAGAATGGTAAACGCCAAAGCCGACTCTCATTTGTCAATAAAAAGTTCACCAGAATGGCCAATCTCTATTGCAAACCTTTGATTGTTCTGTTCCTCGCGTGTTTCGCAGATCATCGAGAGTACTAATGGCCATATCAAAGCTTCAGGCTTAGCAGACTCCCAAGTAGCAAAAAATAAAGACAAAGTCGACTTTCCAGTAACCATGATTTACACTGACCTGACTGATCGTTGTCTTATGGTGTTTCTGCCAATGGCGAGTGGTGGAAACAAACAAGCTCATGTGTACTCAGTCTGTTTCTTATACTCTCGTGCAAATGACAACTTTGGACTCCTCTACAAATCTTCTTTACTCACATCCGCAACACAAGTACTACTAATATCGATGTTTGCGCTTGCCAACAAAATAGTTTTCAGTGGCAAAGATTGCAAGTCTCTAGAAAGAGCTGATTTAGAATTATTGTGCAACAGAGGCAGAACAAGCTATATTGAATTGAATATAGAAACTAATGATTCCGCAATTTCTAGCATAACAATACAGTTTGTGACTATCTTGTAGTAATTTGTCTGGAGTAGTCTAAATCAGAGTAGCCTGAAAATAATCAGAGTAGCCTGTCTGGAGTAATCTGAAGTTTATCTACCTCCGGATAGTTTTAAGATGATGGAGCTTGCTCTTCAGTTTGTTCCTCAGCCTTCTTTCCATGATGTCTACGACGTCGCTTCTTCTTTTCATTATCTCGTTCAGGTTCAGAAGGTTTACGTATAGACGTGCTTGTAGTCTTCTTTTTCTTGACACTCAATGGATTAGGCTGCTTAGGCCCTCTCTTTTTGACAGGTTTCTTTTCATCCCCTGATCCTTCTTCATCTTCTTCTCGCGCTCTCTTTGAAATCTTATTTAGCCCTTCCTCAAGCTTTTTGCGTTCCATCATGTCCCTTGCTCTTACTGTCATAGGAGACATAGGCTCCATTATCATAACTGATCTGTTCATATACATCAATGGAATAGCTGGAACTTTTCGCAGACGTGCTCGTAGTTTATCCTTTTGAGTGGCCACGATATATCGATGCTTGTTTTGGTTATTGACAAGAACAACTGAACAAATACAATCAAATGGCTTCTGAATACCTAATGGCTTCTCCTTTGGCTTTTCCTCTGAATTCTTTTTTGAATTCTCCTCTGACTTTTCTGACTTTTCTGAACTCTCTGACTTCTCTGGCTTCTCTGACTTCTCTGACTTCTCTGACTTCTCTGACTTCTCTGACTTCTCTTCATCTTTGGAAGGTCTCACCCAGTCAGGTCGAATTCTTCGATGCCCACATCTTCTTCTTTCTAACTCTTTCGCAACTCTTACGGCATCTTCTCTAACTACTCGCTCCGATCGTTCTAATCCTTCACCTTCTTTCGCATGTTCATACAACTTCTCAACGCAACACTGTGAAACCATCACCTTGACCTTTCCTTGTACTGTTCTTTCCAATGCTCGCACCAGATCTGTCTTGGTTCGAGCACACTCCAAAATAATCGAGTCATCAACCAACACTTGATATGGCTCTCTAAATGCAAAATTGAGATGCAAATATGAAAGGTGTTTGCGATATGATTTAGCACGCTTCTGTCTCATCTCTTTATATGCTATGATCTATATGAAAGGAAATTTTTCATCACCATTATATTTTGGGAAGAATATAAACTCCCAATTGGGTTAGGTTTTAAACTCTCCAGAGTAATATAGAAGATATAGTTGAGATGGAGTGGAATATATATCAAAAAGATAGATATTAAGCTCTGGATTCACAAGCTTTTCGTATTTTGGTATTAAGATCAGTTCCCAAGTCTAGAAACCCATAAGTAGTAAGCACTCTGTACATTGGATTGAATTCAAAGCTGTTCTTAACAATAACTCCTTCATCTTCATCTTTGACAGTATCCTCAGAGTGCAATCTAACAGTACCCACAATGTCTGATACCTCTGGAATTCGACCATAAGCCGGTGGACATCTCATATCAAACACATGAAAATTAGTTCCTCCTTTAAATTGTTCTGCCAAAGCCAATCCCTCGTACATTTGGTCTTTGTGCACCTCAGAGCCTACTACTTTGGCTAACAAGTTCGTAAAGTCTTTGTTGATGGTGAAATTCTGGGGTCGTGGGATCTTGCCCGGAGGACCATACTCAGGAAGCTCTGCATCAGAAGAAACAACAGTAACAAACTGAGAAGGATCTTGATGAGTATGGCCAACTGGAATCGCAGATGGATCTTTTGACAGTGATACAATGTGAAAAGGCTCAGCCTTATGAATATAAAGCGGCGGTGAGCTTCGAATCGTAGTAAATAGTCTACGCGAAAACCCTCTTGAACTGCTAAACATCTTGAACGCAGATTAATTCAATTCTCCGTCTGTCAGTCCAATTATATTGAATTTTTGAATGTCACGTGATGTCAGCTTAGTGCTAACAGTGGACTACTTTGAGCGCTTCAGCTAGCTCATTTGCTCATTCAAATCACCAAGCTTCGTAGTTGCAAGCTCTCTGCTGTTCTTGTCTACTTCATTCTGGCTCGCAGTTTTACCTACTTATCCTTAAACCGTTACCTGTTATGAGAAGGGTTAGGGTATGAAACCGCACTACTATAGACATCACGGTGGGCGCACAGTAGCGATTAAGAGTTTTTAAGTTTACAAACTCTTCTTCTTCTTGATATCATCACGAAACCATCCAGTGTCAACCTCTTTGCTTCTAGCTTAGCACACATTTTCTTTAACCATGATACCTTCTTACCTAGAGTCTACAGCATACGGTGAACGCCACCAACTACACAGTGAGAGACCAGCCGAGTCTTCAAAGCGCATATACAACAAAGTAGCCTCTGGCGAGAGTAACGGCTCCAGCAGCAGAGACATTGGTGGCCCGAAATCGATCTCAATGGCGCTGTATCCGTCGCAGGTTGTGGCACAACGAGAGCTGAGGAAGTTCACCCATCCAACGGCTGCCAGCTCAGGCACTGACCATTCTACAGCAGAAAGATATGGTGACAGCGGAGAGGACTTGGACGAGAGCGACGACGAAGAAATGGAGGATGAGGACTTTGAAGACGATCAGGAGCAGGAGGAGGAGGAAGAAGAAGAAGACGTCCAGAGTCTCGAATCAGACAATTACACCCAGCTACAGAAAAAGAAGCTCAGAGCTGATCAAGACCTACCTGAACTTCCTTCTAAATGGATTAAAGCAGATGGCAATAGTCTCATTACAATTCTCAAAGGTGGGAGAACAGTCATTACCAAGTTTGGTACATCGAGCGTGCCGGAAACACATTCATTGAAAACAGATCATAGCATTCCCGAACTCTGCGGTGTATATTACTTCGAGGTCAAATTTCTAAACTGTGCGAGAGACCCAATTGTCAGTATAGGCTTCTGTTCAGACGAGTCGAGCTTCAAAAAGCTGCCCGGTATGGATCAGCATTCGTGGGGGTATCATTCAGATGATGGCAAGACGACAACCTATCCCAGCCACAGCTATCCCTTCGGTCCTAGGTATGGAAATGGCGATATCATTGGCTGCGGGATAGACTTTACAAAGAAAACTATCTTCTATACTAAGGATGGACTGCTGCTAGGCGATGGGTTCACCAAGCTATCGGCTTGGGAAGAGAAATACTATGCTTTGAAGTTTTATCCCAGTATCGGCTTCAAGTCATCTATTAGTTTCAAAACCAACTTTGGGCAGGAAGTGTTTGCATTTGATATTGATTTATACGTTAGAAATAGAAAGGAGACTGTGGTAGACCGGATCAAGCAGGTATCTCCTAACAAAAGTGAAGGAGACTTGATGAAGAAGCTTGTTTCAAGCTATTTCTCCTACTTGGGGTATTTGGACACTGGAAAGGCATTTCAAGAAGAGACGAAAAAAGAGCAGCAGGTTGTTAAAAGGATACAAGTCACAGAGACGGAGAATTCTGGCCTCTTGGATGCAGAAGACGACATTATTCACCGACAGCACATTAAGAAACTAATCGTGGAAGGTCAAATAGACCAAGCCATTGAGGTATTGGAGAAGTATTATCCAGCAATCACAAGCGAGAAAAATAGCATTGTAGTGTTTAAGCTGCAATGCTGCAAATTCATTGAGCTCGTGAGAGCTACCATACCCGGCTCTAGAAACAGTTCAGAGGGCAATTCCAACTCAGGAGACATCATCTCCGGCTCTACAAACAGTTCAGAGACCAAGCCCAGCTCAAGAGACGAAGAATCTCTCGTGTCTTATGGCCAATTCCTTCGAGATCTCTATAAAAACGATACGCGAGAAGAAGTGACCACTCGACTTGCTCAGTGTTTCTCGCTTATAGCATATGAAGATCCTCGTCAGGACGAGAGTGTCTCATTCCTTCTTGATGAGAAAGAACGTCTTGTTCTAGCAGACGAAGTTAATTCCAAGATATTGGTTTCGTTTGGCAAATCTCCAATTCCATTGTTGAAAAAAGTCACTCAGCACACACTGGGATTGGTTTACGAGCTTCAGAATCAGGGTGCTATGGATGCTAATGTATTGAATATTCATAAAGACTTTTTATAAAGAAATTGATAATATTCGCAGATGAACAATTTTCAAATTTCGTGATTGATGGTAAACAAAAAAAAAAAAAAAAAAAAGCTTCCCCGCCAGGGGTCGAACCTGGAATCTTTCGCTTGTGACCGTTAACAAATCGTAGGCGAACGCCTTGCCATTGGGCCACGAGGAACAGCTATATTGAACTGAGAATTTAGTGGTACTGGAGACTCACTTTTACCAAGATATTTACTCGCTGCACTTTTCGACTTTACTACTTTCATTATACACAATTAAAAACTAAATCTTCTATTATTAAAATCGCCGTTGAGGATTTTATTAGGTCATTAAATATAAAACAAACAAAAATACATGATAATTAAATAAATATAGTATTCGTGACTGGAAAAATGCAGTTGATGCAAATTCATATGTACATTACAAGCTTAGTATCTGTAGATGTCAGCCTTGTAAGGACCCTCAACAGCAATGGCAAGGTACTCGGATTGCTTGGGTGTGAGCTTGGAAAGTTTAACACCAAGGTGGTCAAGGTGAAGACGAGCAACAGTCTCATCAAGAATCTTGGGAAGAACGTGCACACCAACATCAAAGGGACCAGATTTGGCAAACTCAACGTGCTTGTTTCTAAACTCCTCATCCTTAGCCTTGTAGAGAGCGATTTGGGCAAGAACTTGGTTGGTGAAGGAACAAGACATGACAAAAGAGGAGTGTCCAGTGGCACATCCAAGATTGACAAGACGACCCTCAGCAAGAAGAATAATGTGGCGGCCATTCTCCATGAGGAAACGGTCAACTTGGGGCTTAATGTTGACAACAGACTTAGCATTAGCCTTCAACCAAGCAACGTCAATTTCGATATCAAAGTGACCAATATTGCAGACAATAGCATCATTGGGCATTTGGGAAAAGTGTTCACCAGTGATAATGTCACGGCAGCCAGTGGTGGTGACAAAGATTTGACCAACAGTGCAGGCCTCCTCCATGGGAACGACTTGGTAGCCAGAGACGGCGGCTTGGAGAGCATTGATAGGGTCAATCTCGGTAATCAAGACACGGGCACCCATGCTTTGGAGGGCAAGAGCACAACCCTTACCAACATCACCAAAACCAGCGACAACGGCGGTCTTACCGGCAATCATGACATCGGTAGCACGCTTGATACCGTCGACGAGGGACTCACGGCATCCGTAAAGGTTGTCAAACTTGGACTTAGTAACAGAGTCGTTAACGTTAATGGCGGGGACCTTGAGCTTACCATCGCTGAGCATGCGGTAGAGGTGGTGGACACCGGTGGTGGTTTCCTCAGAGAGACCGTAACAGTCGTCCAAAAGCTCGGGGTACTTCTCGTGGACAAGAGTGGTGAGATCACCACCGTCGTCGAGAATCAAGTTGAGCTTCTTGTCATCCTTAAAGGCCTTGAGTTGTTGCTCAATGCACCAAATGTACTCTTCCTCGGTCTCTCCCTTCCAGGCAAAGACGGGGATGCCAGCGGCAGCAATGGCAGCGGCGGCGTGGTCTTGGGTAGAGAAAATGTTGCAAGAAGACCAGGTAACCTCAGCTCCGAGAGCAACGAGAGTCTCAATGAGGACGGCAGTTTGGATGGTCATATGGAGACAACCAGCGATACGGGCACCGGCCAAGGGTTGGACGGCGGCGTACTTAGCGCGGGTTTGCATCAAACCGGGCATTTCGTTCTCAGCGAGCTCGATTTCTTTTCTGCCAAAGGCAGCAAGACCGATGTCAGCGACTTTGTAGTTAACAGCACTCATTGTTCAATTGGTTGGATGGGGAGAAGGGGATGGTAAAGGTGAAGTCAAAGAAAAGAAAACTGTGGGAATTCTCTTTCTTTTATACTGAAAAATTTTTACTGCTGAGTTGTGAAAAACGCTGATCAAAATCACATGTCAGTACCTCTTTTCCCAACACACTCAACGCGTTGTGATATAGGGCTAGGGTTGGTTATACGAGGAAAGCGAGAACTACGAGTCGTTGGCCAACGTGGAAATTCCGGTTTGAGCAATTCTTGAGGCAGGGTTACGAAGGGCCTTGCTGGGGATAGTTGGTGATGTTGAATTAGCCAATGAGAGTGAAGTTGGATGGAGGAAGGATGGAGGTGGAGGAAGGAGGGAGGTGGAGTGAGATGGTGGAGTGAGATGGTGGAGTGAAATGGAGGGTTGAGTAGAAACTATCTTTATTGGTAGTTGGCAGTCAGAGAATTGATTATCAAGATTAGGAATAAAAGGTTGGTGAATTTGGAGAGATTTTAAGGTAGATCAAACTTGAAGAGATTAATAAGATTCAAACTTTCTAATTTTTATTTCATTTTATTTTT
Organism: Geotrichum geniculatum; assembly: GCA_030566045.1. Taxonomy (NCBI): domain Eukaryota; kingdom Fungi; phylum Ascomycota; class Dipodascomycetes; order Dipodascales; family Dipodascaceae; genus Geotrichum; species Geotrichum geniculatum. The sequence goes on along the minus strand of JAJMHM010000020.1, from coordinate 37,629 downwards.
ATTCTAATTCTTTTTTTATTCTTATTTTTATTCTTATTTTTATTCTTATTGTTGATGGTATTCTTATTTTTTTTGTGATTCTTCATATTATTATTGTTATTTTGCTTATTGTTATTCTTATTGTTATTCTCATTCTCATTCCCATTCTCATTCTCATTCTTATTCTTATTCTTATTCTTATTCTTATGTTATTTTTCTCATTTTTCTCATTTTTCTTATTCTCATCATTATCATTTCTTATTTTTATTTACAAGTTCTACATCTGGATTAAGGTTGAGCTTACCTAATATATCATGTCTAATATATCCATTTGTACTCAAATTTTTATTAAAATTACTTGCATCGCATTAGAAATTGAATTGCCTGTAGGTAATTAAACTGGCCGTATGTTCCTCTAGAACCCAGTATTCACATTAGTAAAATTATCTAGTAAGATTTTAAAGATCATCTCCACGTTTAATATCCAAAACGATTCATATTTTATAAAATTTTACCAAGTAAATGCTTCTTCAAAATAATCTGCTCTTCCATTAGAAACCAAGTCAAGATGAAGAGCTACTGCTTGTCTAAGTGTATCCATCATTCTTGCAGGACCACATCCAACAACTGCTACACTGCCTGAAGCTCCCATAAAGAGCTCAGCAATAACATCAAATAAATTGGGGCGTCCGTGTTGAATGAAATCTGCCCAAGCGTATGAAGCGAGATGAGGTGCAACAATAGATCCTGTAGAATTCTTTCTAAGAGAGATAATTGTGTTTCGAACATTGTTCTTACTATTGGTGTATTGCTGCGATTCAGCGTAGGGTGCAATGAATCTTGGGTTATTGGCTTCTGCATTCTTTTGATATCTAATGCTTCGTCTCTTGTTCATCTCATCATGATATTGATGAATTGGACCAGGCCATTCAACCATCTCCGTACCATCAATGTTTTCAGCTCTTTGAGTATCGCTAACTTGAATCCTAGCACTTCCCTGACTCAAAGATTTCAAATGCTTATAGATGGAGTTTCTCTTTCGTTCAACAGGCTGGGTCTCACGGCCACTTCTGTCAGATACTAAAACGTCTTCCATCTCATAAGTCCTTCCATCGTCTCTGCGAGGATAAATGTCACTAAACTCTGTTCTAGTGTTGAATAGATCTTCTGTCTGAATACTCTTGTTTTCATAAACAGTTTGAACCTGCTGAATAGGTGCGCTGTTACCGGCGCGAGTTGCAAATAGACACAATTCAACACGGTCAGATTTGGTCAGCATTTGAAGTCTATCTTTAATCCAGTTAAATTCTTCAATCTCTGCAACTGTCCAGATAAGCATAATATGTTGCTGTTTGGGCGTATTTTCAACTAGATATTCAGCATAAGGAATAATACCAGTAATGCCAATACCGCCTGCAACTAATAAGACAGTATCATATCTCTCAACTGGACAATGGTGTCCGTAGGGACCTTCAATTAGAACATTCATAACTTGTGGATATCCAGCTTCACTATTGGAGGCAGTTTTGTTAAGATGTTCCTTGATTTTTCTAGTCAGACCTCCTCGGGCCTTGCACAAAAGTTGAAGCGATTCACCATCTTCAGAAGGGCCAATAACAGAGAAAGGATGTGACTGGAACAAACTGAACTTGCTGAAGTGAATAAAAATGTATTGTCCAGGAGTAACATTCCACTTAATGGGTGTTTTCACCTTGACATTAATCACATCGCTTTCAATCATTTGAACTTGAGCATGTGTGACACGGGAGGTTCCGTTAGCAGGATCCATAAAGATGGAGCAATTGATAAAGACGAGTCTGCCAATACGGAACAACCAGTCGAATGCCCAAATTGCAAGAGAGACGTATACAGCCTGTTGATATCCAAGTCCTTTCATGTGGTATAAGGCAAGAATGTAAGAAGCAAAAGCGCCGGCAATGTGGAAGGATAAGAATAGCTCGTAAAGCTTAGTTCTGAACCAAGAAGTAATAATAAGAAGAGCCATGAGAATCAAGGCAGAAACACCAAGCTGATACAGCAAGTGAGGGTACAAAATAAGCGTCAAAGGCATGTTAAAAGACATCATCATGAGTTGTTTTGTAGCAGTGTGAACAACGAGCATCAAAAAAGTGGTTCGTCCAATGGCTCTGTGGTAAGTGTTGAAAGTTGAGAATGACCAACCTGTGCACCAAATTAACAAATTGTTTCTGAGTGCAAAGAGAGTAAGAAGAGGAATTTGAATGGTTCCAATGATTCCAGCTCTATTTGATATATTCAGTACTGCAACTGCAAAAGACGATGACCATAAAGGATTGTTTGGCATTGTCAAATAACCACCAGTCAAGAACAAAAATGAAGCAGCGCCATAGATCATGATGACTATCGACTCCATACGAGTAGGAATAAGCATGGGAATGACTCCAAACAAATACTTTCTATCGATATGGCTTGTACCAAAACAAGCTGGAATAAAGATATGCTTTTGAAGCATTCTCATCATTGCATTTGGTCGACCCATAGTTTGTCTCTTGGAAGCAAATTTGTAACCAATATACTGAAAGAAATTTGACATACTGCAAGCACCAACAACCACTACCCAAAACATGATCAAAGCAGAGGCTTGCCAAACACTAGCATCTCTGTTGTACAAATTAATGTAGATACTTCGATATACACCCTTCAGGGTAGTTCTGTCGACAATAACTGGCTTGTCGAATTGAGCTGTTTTGTTTGTATTTTCATCCATCACAATAACTTCAGATGTTCTAAGTCGCTGCTGAGCATCGTTATACAAGTTCTCAGCAACTTTAGCATCTTTCTGGCAGGTCTTTATTGACATAAACTCCCATCCTTTGGCGATAGCTTGAGTAGTGTAGAGATGTGTTTCTATGCATTGCACAACTGAAGCGAGATAATTTGGATTTTCGCAAAGGCAAGCACCATCAAAGGCGGTACAATTGTCGAAATTTAATTTAGCACCTTCTGCGCAAGTGTTACCTACAATCCATGATTCTGGCCACATTGCCATAGCAGAGGTGGCCAGCACCGTCAGTAAAAGGTATAAACGTGCAATTTGACCCATTGTTGGTATTTCTTCGTTAGACAATAGAAAGTGTTAAGCTTCTATTTTCACAAATATATTGCAAGTCTGAAAAGAAGAATATAAAAATCAACTCTTATTTTTAAATTGGACAATTAACAAATTATATATAATATTTCGATACTTCTAATAGTAATTTATTTGTTAGGATCTGATATATCATTATTAGGAAATTATTTTGTTTTGTTTTTTATAATGTCCTAGTGTGTGCCTACTGTCCATGCGAATTTGTGATCTCGGGTGTTTTATTATTCTTAGTCCTTTATTAAAAATTTTGATAAAATGTTTATTCAATTTTGGTTCCAACTGTCATAGTAATTGGATTAATTAGATGTTTCATCGGCCCGAAGATATACTTGATATTAAAACACTCGACATTGAGTGACTGTCTTCAAGATTTCAATACTGCTAGTAACTATGATTACTTGAAGGTGTAGATTTCAATACTGCTGGTGATTGTTAAGAGCTAGATCAATATAATGCAATAATTTATTAGATTGTGTGGGCTTCAGACTAAAATTAAATTGAATTAGAATAATTTTTGTTCGAATAATGCAAAATTTGACCAAAAGTTTATTGAAAATCATGCATAATACACTTCATTGTCTAGATGTATGGTCTCTATGCAATATGGACTCCAGGTGTGATACGTGAGTAACTGAATATTGAAACTAATTCATGCCTTGACGCGTGTAAAATTGAACAATTCAACTCAATCGTCTGGAGATTTCGTAGAAATTGTAGATATCGGATGCATTTTTGAAAAGGACGGAGCTTGAAATCCAATATTGAATAATGAAACAGTAGACAATGCTAGCTAGATATATGATATTGTTATATACTGTCAAAGAAGAATGAGTACGCATGCAATGAAAAAAACCTAAATGCTATGAAAATAAAATATGAAAGGTACTTTTCGGTAAAGAATCAAAGTGAAAAAAAATAAGACTATTCCTGAGCTTTTGGGATCGTTGATACAATCACTGTAAGTTCTAATCATCTTCATTGTGTTCATCTTCATCATCATCTTCTTCTTCATCGTCTTCATCTTCATCTTCATCGCCTTCATCGTCTTCATCGTCTTCTTCGTCTTCTTCTTCCTCTTCTTCCTCTTCTTCCTCTTCTTCATTATCGTCCTCTAATCTATTCTCATCTTCAACTGGCTTACTTTTATCCTTCTCATTATCTTCCTCTACAGATTCAACTGTCTTGCCTTCATCCTTTTCACTGTCTTCCTCTACAGATTCATTAATAGTTTCGTCATTTTCAAGTAAATCAACAGGAACTTCTTCTGATTCATCAACATGTTGCAAAACTTGTTGTGCAGATTCCTGATCAGCACCATATTTCTTGTCCATTTGCGTATCCTCCAAATCCTCGTAGTAAATGATATCGTCCAAAACAGTGTCTTCATGTAACCTCTCTCGCTCCAATTTCAATTTTCGAATAAACACTTCATCAGATCTAGCTTTGAACGAACTCAAATATTCAGCAGCTTCTTTGGCTAGCATATTCGCGGTTTCTTGAGCCTGTCTCAAAACAATGTTAATATCTTCCATAGGGATTTCGAAATCAATCAAATCCTGTCTAGTTTGAATTAAATGATCTTTCAGTGATCTAAACTCCTTCCAATCACTCCATTTCGCACTACGCTGGTTTGCAGTAGAGCTCTCGTCGCTTTCTTCAGATACCATCTTTCGTCCTATTTCATGAAGAGCAATCTCTGAAAACTCATCCAAAACATCAACAGTACCATATCTAACATCTTCCGTCTTGTTAAGAGCTAATTCAGCAAATTCCTGGGAATATTCTCTGACAGCCAAAGCCGAATCACGAATAAGCTCAGCATGTTTCTTAAAAATTGCTTGAACTGAAGCTGGGGTCCAGGGAAACTTGATATCTTCTACATCAATTTCCTCAACCGTATAAAGATCAACTGTGCGTTCCATATCCTTAACCAGCTTTGACAACTGATTGTATCCAGCTTTCTGGACTCTCTGAAGAGTCTTTAATAATTTTGTAAATTTGGGTCTGCTACCGACTACCAAACTTTCTTTCAGCTTTGAGATATCTGTCTCGAATGTTTTGAATGCATCTTGGGTCGTTTTGTTGACAACCTTTCTCCAATTAGAGAGCTCATTAGAGATGCTACTAGCACGACGACGAGCACGCTTCTTGTCAATGGGAGCCTGGGCTCTCACGTCTTGGTTGTACTCATTTGGAGTTTGATGAATGCTAAGTTTTTCATAAGCAGTATCCGGGACTGTCTCTATAGGAGTTGGGCTGGAAGTAGCATATATTTCAGATTCAGGTGTCGAGTGAGCAACCGAGGTAACAAAAGATTCCACGCTTTCGCTCGTACCAAGGGACGAACTAGATGATTGGGCACTGGCAGATGAGGTAGCTTTCGCAATAGTTGACGTAAAGGCTGTTTGGAACTCGCTATAGGAAGGATGTTGGAATATTCTGTCCACAATTTTCTTCACCTGAGGCTCCACGCTCTTTTGGTACAAGCCATAGACATGGGGAAAAACGTTCACAGAGATCCATTCAAGAGAGATCTTTGAGTGCCTGTATCCAGACTGGGTAACCAATGTGCTATAATGCCTAGCGACTGGGAAAATACGTTGTTGAGAAAAGTCGTAGGCATTATTAGCGTAAGTTGAAGCACAAGAGTATAGCGGATTCACAAGTTTAGAGTTGACAGTCTGGGAGAATTCATAAGCAGATTGGGCTGCTGGATCCAAGAACTGCGAAGCCCGTGAGAGATAAGGTTTCGTAAGAGAAGAAACTTTGGTCTGAACACCTTGAAACAGAGGAGTCAATTTGTCTGAACAGCGAGTCACCGTTGGCTGGATATAAGCCTTGTAGAGCTCTGGGGTCTTGGTTACAACAGGCGCGGTAACCGAATGGATCTTTTCAACATGGGGACGGGCTTGTTCAACGTAGGGAGCAGCGTATTGGTAGTAGATGGGCGTAACATGAGGAGAGGCCCTGATGAGAACTGAATTAATAGGATAGCACATTGCGGGAGAGGTTTGATCCAAATCAGAACCAACTGGACATCGCCATACAGCCAGGTATATCATGTAGTAGATGAAGATTCTACAAGTTAGCGAGATCACGGTGCGCAAAGGATTTCGTGACCTGCAACGACATTTTGCAGACAGGTTTGACATGGTGATTGAGAGCAGCTCAGAGATTTAATGACCGTAAATAAAGCAGAGTATATGAACCAAAGACAACAAATAAACAAAACACACGCTTTTCAGTTTTCAAGTCTTCATCAACGTGAAATGGACTTTTGATTGTTGGATCACAGTTGAAAAAGAATGTTTGAAGAAGTAACAAAATATCCCAAATAAACAAGAAATAAAATATAAAGATTAGTCAGATGTTAGAGATGATTGTGTAATGTTAGTCAGATATTATGTATAATTATGTAATGTCAATCAATTATTATACACTGTATAATGTTAGTCAGATATTATAGATGATTATATAATATTTGTCAGCCATTATAAGATTATCTAATGTTTAGTCAGCTCACGCACAAACCACTCCAAGAAGGGAGCCTGGACGACGGTACGCTAAAGTGTCTCAGTAAATGAGGTCGTTGGCAGCACTAAAGTGTACGGTGCCAGGCTGAACACATTGGGGCCGGCGAAATCCCGTACAAAAGTATGCTAATTGTGAATAGGAAACGAGCAACCGCTCAGCTGGCGTCCTAAATTTGTTGGTCATGTTGATTCCAGTTGAGTTTGGGCATTCAGATCACCCTACCAAAAGTCGCGAGACCACAGGGCTTAATTTGCCTGCTAAAAGTCGCGAGACCTCAGTGCTAAATTTGCCTACCAAAAGTCGCGCGACACCGTAGTGGCTCCGTGCCAACCTTATTTTAATTATAGCTACATCTCGTTCTAACTCTACAACAGATCCGTGCTAGCATTCTAGATCCCTGGGTCAGGAAGTAAACGTACCAGCATTTTGGCAAAGTAGGGTAAAATCCAGAACAACCATACACCACCTTTTTTCTCTGCTAGCATTTTTTTTCTTTTTTCCTTTCTCTTCCTCTCACTCATCTCCATACTCACGCCCTCCCTCTTCACCACCAAATCTTCACCCTCAAACCTGCCAGAATCATCGAGCGTGAACCATCTATCGTCCTCCAAATAGATACTAGCATTTGTTCCGTCTAATCAAGTGGTTTCGTTTTTGTTTACAGCCTAACACAATCACCATCCTTCGTCTGAAATCCCTTAGCAACTCGTATTGCACACTACTCTCAATCACCGTCCAACTCCTTTTAGCATACAGTTATCATGGCATTTTGGAAAATTGGAAATGGTTTCAACAACACCTCTGCCATTGATAAACTATTAGACAGCGACGAGCGCAGTCTCATTAGCATCCTTGAGGAACCCGAAATCCTCACTGAGCTCTCCACCCCAAACGCAAAACTCATTGAATACTTGCGGGAGCCCGAAGTGCTGAAGGAGCTTGTTGGCTTAGTGACCGACGTCAATCTGGCTATTTCTGAAGACACAGCTAACCCGTCCGATGCGATAGACGAAAAAAATGATGATAATGATGAAACAAAGAATATAATTTCCTCTCTCAAAGGTACATCAACCGATTATGATGACAATGAAAAGCCAACTTCTACCGCTCCCTTAGCAACTTCACCTACTCATGATAACGAATCTAATGACAATAATAACGTAACGACTGAAGAAGAAGAAGACGAGGAGGAGGAAGAGGAAGAAGAAGACGATTTTGCTTCCAACAATATGGATGGCGACAGGTCATATTTTGAAGAAAACAGTCGCCATCACTTTGCAAACATCGCCTGCGAGATCTTGTCTGCTGGTATCTGGTCGATTACTGAGGCTTTGATGGAAAGTACGGAGTTCGTTGAAGACATATGGGCTATTTTGGACTATCCTTCTCCGCTGAGTCTTGCTCATTCAACCTACTTTACAAAAATCAACGAACATCTACTAGACAAAAAAACCGAAGAGCTAACGACCTTCATCAAATATCAAGACAATTTCGTCTCCAGGTTTATGAAACACATTGATAATCCTCCAGTTATGGACTTTTTGTTGAAAGTTATTTCTTCTGACAAGCCAGACAGTCCTACTGGCACCATTGAATTTTTGCAGCACCAAAAGCTCATCCCCAGTCTCATTTCATTTCTCGGTCCGAGTTATTCTTCTTCGGTTCATTCGGCTGCTGGAGACTTTCTGAAAGCTTTTGTAACCATTTCTGCAAACTCCAACTCCGATAACACTACTATTGGGCCTAATGAGCTATCTAGAGAGCTAGTTAGTGAGCCGTGTGTTTTGGAACTTGTTCGCTTAATGCTTTTCGGTGGATCTGGTTTATCTACTGGTGTTGGTGTCGTCATTGAACTCATTCGCAAAAACAACTCTGATTATGATTTCGTTCCTGTTTTGTACACTACCCTTGAAACTCATCCTCCTACCTCCAGAGATCCTATTTATCTCGGTACTTTGGTTAGAATCTTTTCGGAAAATATTCCAAAGTTCAATGACATGCTAGTCAAGAAACACAGTGATGTTCTGAAAACTCCGTTTGGTGAGATCGAGCCTTTGGGATTCGAGAGGTTTAAAATTTGCGAATTGGTTGCTGAACTCTTGCATTGTAGTAATATGGGACTTCTTAATGATCCCAATGGTGAGATTATCGTGAAGGCAAGAGATAGAGATCGAATTCGTGTTCAAAACGAACTTGCTGAATCAACTGGCTCGTATCCTGCTCTTAATTCATCTACAGGCGATGACGAAGATGAACCTCAGCAGGAAGCGTCTCATGAAGATGCTAAAAAGACTGAGCTTGTTTCTGAAGAATCCAAACCAGAAAACAGCGAAGTTTCAATTCCTGGAGAAGAGGACGAGGAGGAAGGTACTTTAGAGCCTCTTGCAGAAGATATTGGTAATCTCACTCTGGAAAGAACTCATCCTGCGGATCAAAATGAGAACAAGGGACTTCCTAGTGAAGAATCTCTTCGTTTAGATCCGGTAGTTGGTGATAAACTCAAGATTGCTCTTATAGACAATCAAGCCATTATTCATATCCTCAATATGTTTTTCCAGTTTCCATGGAACAATTTCTTGCATAACGTTGTCTTTGATATTGTGCAACAAATCTTCAATGGCCCGATGACACAAGGCTATAACCGATTTTTGGCCATTGACTTGTTCGAGCGCGGTCGATTGACCCATTTGATTTGCAAAGGTCAGACCGACTGTCTCGAGTATCAGGCAAAGAACAAATGTCGTTTGGGATACATGGGCCACTTGACACTGATTTCCGAAGAAGTTGTAAAGTTCAGTGCTACATACCCTCCTGAGACTGTTGGAAGCGCTGTTGAGGCAGCTGTTCAAGACCAGGATTGGGTGAACTATGTGTCTGACATTCTAACCAAGACTCGTGAGAAGTACAGCACAGTTTTAGGTGGTATGGGAGATATTGATTCGAATGATGAAGGATCAGACAAGAATATTGGTCAGTATGAGGCCTTGAATGGTACTGAGGACAATATAGATGATTCTGAGTCTTATAATGCCTTGGAAGATACCGAGATGAAGGATATTCATGGTCATCTTGATGGCGATTCTGAAGGATCTGGTCAATTTCACCGTTATGTTTCGCAGCAAATGACTGCGGGAACACAGTTTGGATCTAGTGATGAGGATGATGAAGATGAAGATTATGATCTTAGAATTAGAAATGAAAATAGTCAGGAATATGGGGATAGTACTGTTCAATTATTAGGAGCTGATGAGGATACCGAAGAAGACGAGTCAGGTCTTGATCTTGTCAGAAGTAAAAGTAATCATTGATTGATTTAATTGTTATAAATGGATAAATATATATAATGTTTTTTTTTGTTTTTTTTGTTTTTTTTTTTTTAATTTTGTTAGACGTTTAATCGCTTAATACTAATACTGAAGTTGATTAAATACTGAAATTAATTACAGAAGGTGAATACTGAAGTTGTGAAAAGAGTAAATGATACAATACTGAAAAGCAAATTCGTAAATACTGAATAGTAAATTTGTATATACTGAAAGTTAAGTTGTATATACTGAAAAGTAAATTTGTGATACAATACTGTAAAGCGAATTTGTGATCTAATGGTTCATAAGCTTATATTGCAACAGTAAAAAATTACAGTATATAACTGTTTCACCAGATTACTTTCTACGTCTACCACCAGCTTTTACGGCGGGCTTGGGCTTAAGTTTGGGCTCAGCAGAGTTTGATGAAGAATCAGAGGTCTGATCTTCAGCAGTCTCTGGGTTAGATTCGACTGGAGATTTGGTACCCAAGACTCTTCCGGGAGGCTTTGGAGGGAAAAACTGATGGAATACTTTGCGAGGTAAAGTAACAATGATGGTATCACTCCATTCAGGATTCTTGATCTCTTCAATCAACAATGGATACTCTCTGTTGTTTTCAACCAAGCTCACGACGCCATCAGGATACACATTGAACACTTTGCCATTGGGGAGTGCGATTTTGCGTTTACCGCCCTCCGGGAATCCACCAGGCCATGCAGTAGCCTTTGCCTCGTCAATTACCATGGCCATATGTTTTCTATGCTGCGAAGCAGTGATTTTAGCAGCTACAAACTGGCCGCTGCCAATGAGCAGATACAAAAAGACAAAGACGAATCCCACGCCTGGACGATAGCGAGAGTAGAAGTAGTCAGTGCCTTTCAATTTGGGGAAGCCATGCTCGAGGAAAAAGTCGTATCGCTCTTTTGAATCAGTTTCTCTGAGGATCTTGTTGATGAGACCAAGTCTGGCGAATCTTTCTGTTGCTTCTTTAGCATTGACACCAGGCTTTCTACGGACCTTGTCAGGATGGATTTTCCTGGAGAGTCTCTTGTAGGCCTTGTGGATCTCGTCGGGCGAGGCCTTGGGGCTGACTTCAAGCCAATCGTAGAACGAAGATTTTTCACCAATGTCGTTTGAAACCAGTTCATTGAGCTTGAAGATTTCTCTGTCGAGCGCAGACCAAGAAGTTCTCGCCGTTACCGTCCAAATAAACAGTGCTAGCAGCACAAAGACGTTCCTCATTTTTGAGCCTTCTAGATTTGACGATATGGAGAAGGAAGAAAATTAAAACGTTGACGTTTCAGTAGCAGCCTTCAGATCTTGATCGTGTCTATAGTAAAAAGCATTGGAAAATATAGAAATTAATAATTATTTGTATAATGATTATTAATTATTTAGGTAATCATTGATTGAAGTATCAGTATTTTGATAATCATTTATACAATATTACTAATTTTTACAATTATAAAATATTACTAACTATTTATATAAATTTCAATTACTAATCATTCACATAATTCACAATTACTAATCATTTTCTTGATCCACAATTACTAATCATTTATATAATCACTGAAAAATATTACTAACCATTTACATAATCATTGAAAACAAAACTTTCAACCGAGCGCTCCAACTGTCAAGATCACGATAGTTTAACAAATGTCTTCTCAATCACGAACTGACAAGAAAACCGGAGGAAGCTCTGGTCTCATCCACCAGTACTTGGTGGCTTACAACGCTGTTAGCGGATTTCTTTGGGCTGCTGTTTTTGTACGGTTGGCTATTCTGTTCCCTCTAGTCGGGGCCAAATTTGTTGCTGGTGGCCTCGAGGAGTTCACCAGATGGGTGCAAACTTTGATGCTTTTGGAGGTCGTGCACTCTGCAATTGGCATTGTGAGATCACCTCTTGTCACTGCTGCCATCCAGGTCGCTTCCAGAATCTTGGTTGTATGGGGTGTTTTGTACCTCTTCCCTGAAGTAGGAACTTCATTTGTATTCTCTACTTGTGTCCTTGCGTGGTCAATCACTGAAATGCTCAGATACTCTTACTATGTTTATGGGCTCTTAAGGCCAGGCAGAGTCCCGTACTGGCTCACTTGGCTGAGATATTCTGCCTTTTTTGTTCTGTATCCCATGGGAGCCGGATCTGAATGGCTTTTGATTCTCATCTGCTTACCTGAAGCCGAAGTATATTCTCCAGGTTACTCGTTGTTTTTGAAGGCTATCATGTTGATCTATATTCCTGGATTCTACGTGATGTTTACTCACGTTTTGGCTCAAAGACGCAAGGTATTCCGCTCATTGAACAGCAAGAAGAAGGATCAATAGTATGTATCTAAATAAACTTGGACAAATCATTAGCTATATCGTTCATTAGAGTCTTGAAGTCCTTTTCAGACATTGTGCTTTTAGAATCTAAAAGAGTTAGTTTAGTACTTGAAAGACGCTGGGTAGTTCTTACTTCGAGCTGATCGGATCTTTTCTATGAGTCCATTCATGTCTTCTGAGTCAAATGATTCTCCTCCAGAGTTGTCTTTTTCTAGAAATGGTACTGCAAATCCCATTTTGTTGATCAATTCGTCCAGTTCTTTGGAGTTATATTTCAGTTCTTTGTTTTCGTCCAGTTCTTTGGAGTTCTTGTTCTGTTCTTTGGGGTTTTCGTTTTGTTCTTTGGAGTTTTCGTTCTGTTCTTTGGAGTTTTCGTCCTGTAAAGTCGTGAAATTTCCAGATAGCGCAATGTGAGTCTCTAGAGACTCTCTGAGTCCTTCGATTCCTTGTTTTTCACCTTCCTTGACTATTCCAGAGTCAATCATATCGATAAGTTCTATTCCTTCGTCTAGCAGCAACTCTCTGATATCATCTAAAACCTGGGTTCTTTCAGAATCATGTTTAAGATACTTTCCATCCTTCATCTTTCGTTTGGCGACTGCAATACATAGTCCATCCCATTGTTCTTCTTCCAACTTTGCTATAAACCTCGCAACTTGCTTGATTTGCGCGCTGAAATACTGTTCAAGGTCTTTTGCTTCTCCCTTGCTCAACTTGTTTTCATTCTGAGTAGGATCAAATGTGAATAGTACTGCTAAAATACTATCCCTCACCATTTTGACATCTTCGTCCTCGCTGCAAAATCCATCGGCCCAGACTTTACTTGGATCCTGGTCTCCATCAAACACAAACTCGTCTATCCATAGCGGTAGGGAAGCCTTGAAATACTTGTTTTCAAACTGAGCAGCGTGGCTTATTCCAGCATGAGGGCCAGATTCAGGTAAGTCTACGGGAAGTGAACCTGCCAAATCTACTCCAGTCTATTAGTAAACGTCCAAATGACTCTCCGTCGTTCTCACCTTTCAACAGACTCAGCTTTCCACTTCCTGGATCCCCAATCACTAATATATATTGTCTAAGAGTATCGTCCATTTGTCTTGAGATAGAAAGATGGAGAGTTTTGTGTTTTGAGTTGAATATATATCACGTGTTGGGAAATATATGAAGGCTAATTACCAACTCCAGCATCACCAAAATCCAAAATGGGAAATTTGTCAAATAGTAAAAATTAAAACTCTTCGGCGTATCCAAACCGACTCTTTGCTCTAATTCTAGCTCCGTATTTATATAAAAGTACTGGCATGGGAACAAACAGTAAACAAATCAAAGCGAGCATTGTCGAGGCCCAAGGAATGCCCATATTTTTATACATTTGTAAACCAAACAATGGAAACACACTACCCATTGTACTCCGGACAATACCATTGCAGGCCATGGCACTGGCAGCAAACTGACGATAAGCATCAATGGTAAAAGCATACAACCCATTGAAACAAATAACCATACCCGTTGAAACTATTCCACCTGCAATAACAGGTCCAGCCCACGTCAATCGCTCTGCGGAAGTCCAGCCAAAAATAAATAAACCAATAGGGACTAACAAAACACCTATATAGGTCTGAGGGAGCTGATATTCGGGCTGATAAACTTTGCGAGGACTTTTTTCTATACACCAGGGGACTATATAGAACTTGTTGAGGAGGACGGTTGGTGATGCAAACAGACTGCCGACAATGATACTCAAGAAAGAAAGGCCGACCTGGATTTCGTCGAATTTGTAGACAGTTCTGAATACAAAAGGAAAACAAACAAAAAATAGATATAAAAGCGAAAGCAGCAATCCCGAATACAAGCAAATGAAGACCAACATCGGCTCATGCAACATCATATTAACAGGTCTTGTGAAGCTTAAGAAGATGGTGTCTACGATGGATTTGGTAGATTTTTCGATTGGAGCATAGTATCGGTCGTCGTTTTTCTCTTTTCTCAGTCTCTGAGCCTTCTTTTTCAAAATCTGGGGTTCAAAAGTCTCGGGGAGAACAAAGACAATCAAGAACAAGCCGACACCAGCGCCCATAGCCATAACGTGGTTAGTCCATCTCCAGTCGAGCTTTGTGACTATGAACCCACCGAGGAACGGGCCGAGACCAGGGCCCAAAAAGGGTGTTAAAGTGTAGACCATGACGGGGACCATGATCTCTTCAAAGGCGAAGAGGTCTGAGATGGTACCTGAGGCAACTCCCATGAATGCAGAGCCAGAGATGCCAGCCAGAAACCTACCGAGCAGGACAGTAGTGATATTGTCAGCGAAGCCCGTCATTAGAAGAAAAGGTATCACGCCAGAGAGACTGCAAATGTAGACGATTTTTCTGCCATGGAATTCAGATATGGGCGCGAGGAACATGGGCGAGATGCCCAGTCCCAGGAGGAAAAAGGTGATACCGAGGGCAGCTACAGTGTGGGATACTTGGAACTCGGTGATGATTTGGTCTATAGCCATGCTGTAGATGGAGCTGATACTGGTGATGATGATTGCGCAGTAGGACACGATCAGGGTATAGATCCATTTGATCAAGAGAGACTTTTGTGTTTTGACGTTTTCTCTGTCGTCTGAGCCGTCCCAGATCACGCAGAAAGGGTCTATGGGGGTCTTAATGTCAGGAGAGTTTGGTTTTTCATCTATGGCGGAGTCTATGAGGTCGCGATGCAGTTTTTCTAGTGCAATTCTATGGGAGTCGTCTTTCATAATGTTGGAGAGGTAGAACAGTGCGAGCAGCTTTATATAGAGTTGGAGGTTAGCTATTAGTCATCTTTCAGTGGCAGACAGGAGCGTTTTGATTTGGATTTGGGCTTTAGAGGTTTAGAGATTTGGGCTTTAGAGGTTTAGAGATTTGGATTTAGAGGTTTAGAGATTTGGATTTAGAGGTTTAGAGATTTGGATTTATAGGTTTAAAGAATTATGGGTTTAGAGGTTTGATTTTGGTATAGAGCATGTTCTAGCTATTCTAATGCTGTTCTGAGTTATTGTCCAAGTTGAATTTTGACATTTGTGATTCAGGATCTTGAACCTGAACCTGAACCTGAATCTGATCTTGATCCCACTCCCATCCATTATTTATTATTTTTTTAATTTTTTTCATTCATTAATACACAAGAAATAAATTTATATTTTTTCTACTGAATAATTTACTCTTGATGAAGGACCTGGTAAGTGGTGGTGTTCTTAGGAGCCTTCTTGTTGGCAACCTTTTGGGAACCAAGCTTCTTCTCAGAGTAAGCCTTAGCATAAGGATTGAGTCTAAGAAGAACTTGCTTGTTCTTAAGAGGGTTCTTCTTAACAGCATTTTCTCTCTTTTGTCTGGGCTCACCAGCGGGTCTGAGGACGGTTTGGATTTCAGAAGAGTTGATCAAACGAGTAACATCAGAGTTGGCGAGAATTTGAGAAGGAAGAGTGAAACCGGACTTAGCGGAAGGAGTAGATTCGGTACCCCAAATGTTGTCAAGAAGAGAAATGGCAGACTCGGTCCAGATGACGAATCTTCCAAGGTGAGAACCAGGAGCGAGCTGGAGAAGGGAAAGAGATCTGACGTTGGAGGTTTCGACACCAGGAACGTTTCTAAAGGCCTTGACGAGACCCTTGTCTTCACCGTAAATGACCAAAGGACCCTTACGTTGAGTGAAACGGCGGCCTCTGAGCTTACCCTTACCGGCACGGAGCTTTCTAGAGGCAATGACCTTGGAAACATCGCGAGAAGCACCAATGGCCTTCAAGACGGCGACAGCGTCCTTGGTCTTCTTGACGGACTCAACATCGTTGGCGACAACGAGGGGGACTTCAGGAATGGATTCAACACGGTGACCACGGGCAAGAACCAAAGGAGCGACGGCAGAAGCAGCGATAGCAGAGGCGGTAGCGTATCTCTTTTGGTTGTGGTTGACCTTGACGTGCCATTTTCTCCAGGTCTTGGTAGGAGCGAAAAGACGACCACCACGACACATGTTACCGAAAGCAGCTTGGCCAGCACGGTGAGTACCGGAACCACCGACACGGGGGATACGGGCGACAGCACGACCGGTACCCCAGGAGATGGCGGAGGTTTGCTCACCAGCGTTGGAGGCAACGGCGTAGGCTTGACGCTTGTTCTTAGCAACACCGGTCCAGACAGAGTGGACAATGTCAGGACGGATGGGAGCCTTGAAGACGGCGGGAAGGACGACGTTGGAGGTAGAGGTCTTTCCGGTAGTGGAGTAGACGGTGACTTGAGGACGAGCAACAGACATGGTGATGGTTTGTCGAGGTGTTGGTATTTCTCTGTGTCGAAGCGGGATGAAGGATCGCAAGAGATTTCTGAAGGAGTTTTTCTGAAAATTTTTTTTCCAGCGGTTCCCATTGAGCTGACTAATCGTGTGACTGTTTGAAGCAAAGCCCTAAGGTAGGGCACCTGGAAATGAGCCCTTAACCTGGAATTGCCCAAAGAGCAAGAGCCCTTACCCTGATTTAATTTGATTCCGAAAGGGGTTTTTGTGATGAGATGGGAGAAGAGATAAAGTTGGGAAATCAGGTACGATTGTTATCAACCAGATTAGAATTTAGGGGTAGGAGGGAGGATTCTGGGGAGGATTTAGAACAGATTCTAGAACAGGTTCTAGAACAGGATTATAACAGGTCCTAGAACAGGATTATAACAGGCTCTAGAACGGGATTATAACAGGATTATAACAGGATTATAACAGGTTCTAGAACGGGATTATAACAGGATTATAACAGGATTATAACAGGATTATAACAGGATTATAACAGGTTCTAGAACAGGATTATAACAGGTTCTAGAACGGGATTATAACAGGATTATAACAGGTCCTATAACAGGTCCTATAACAGGTCCTAGAACAGGTCCTAAAGTCCTATAACAGGATCTACAACAATAACAAACTCGAAAAAGACACTCTTGAAAACTACGATTCACCATACAATGCATTTAGATTATAGTTAGGTCGTAACTTTACAATGGGAGCAGAATGACGTGCCAAAAAGCTTAATTGATGGCCAACAAAGATGCAGCTCTATCTTCACATTATAATTGCATCGTTGGACAAATCATACTCCTCCGCCATGCCCGGAGGCGCGGTGCCTGAAAAGTCAAAGACGAGAGAATATATGTCGGACATCCACTCCTGGGGATCGTTCTGATTCATGAGATACTGGTTCGACAGGCTCTCAATGACGTCGAAAAAGCGCTTTGCAAGCTTGTTCTGATCACTCAGCGCCAGCAGAATCTGCTTGGTGCGGTCAATGTCCTGTATCCACTCCTGGGCATGCTCCGACGTGGGCTCGGACGACAGCGATATGATGGGAATGAGCGACGACTGGAACAAGAAATAAAGCGCGTACCAGAAGGCCACTGCGGACTGGGCGTGGTGATGCTGCAGAAACTCGTCAACGAGATGGATGGTCTCGCGCGCCGCCGTCAAACAGATGCGCCGACACATCTGCTCGGGCTCGGATATGGCAAGCTCCGAGTGCGCCGTCGAGCCCAGCTGGAGGATGCGCTGGAGCACAAACGGACGGAACATGATGACCTGGAAGTTCTTGACGCGCCAGAGCAGGCGGTACTTTGTGAGGACTAGCCACTGGCAGGACGAGTCAATGGGCGGGCCGTCCTCGCGGAAGTAGTTTGGCAGCTTGTCCATGAACTCGTGCATGATGGTCTTGTTAAACTCGATGGACTCCTCCGCGGAGAGACTGGGCTTGGAGATGAGCCTGTTGTATATGCTGTTGGTCAAGAGACAGAAGCGGGACTGGGCAATGATGCCGGAATAGATGGTGGGCCCGGAGTTGTTTAGGGACTTGAGGGAGTCGATGGTGGAGTCGGGACCGAGCTGGACGTCGTGGATGTTTAGCGGGATCTTGACGTCGACGATCTCGGGGCCGGGCAGGTTAACCGGGCGGCCAAAGGTGACGGCGGCGCCGGCGTCAAAGATATAGAGAACCCACCAGACGCGCCTGCGGATCTCGAGCTTAAGCGGGCTGCTCTTCCAGTTGGGGAACTCTCTGTAGAGGCCGAGACCGAGCGCCATGCGGATGGCGAGGCCGAGATAGTTCCAGCCGGTATTGGGCTTGTTTCGTTTCTGGACGTAGTTGGAGAGGAGGGTGAGGGCCTGGACCAAGGGGAGGTTACCAGTTTCTAGGATGCTGGAGTTGAGCTTGCTGCGGGCCTGCTGGTAGTAGATGAGGTCGGCGGAGCTGTTTTCGTGGTTGATGCACCAGGAGCCGAGGGCGAGGATGGCGTTGTGGAGGAGGTCCCATACGTCGGGCCGGGGCTTTGGTATCAGGCCCTCGTACTGGGCGCGGTAGGTGGGTTCGTGGATGAGCGGGTAGGAGGAGTTGTAGAAGGTGAAGAAGGAGTCGATGAGGGTGTCGCAGATGATTTTGGGGGCCGGGTTGGCCGCCAGGGAGAGGAGATGGGAGTTCATTTGGTAGTGGAAGTGGTCTGAGACGTAGGAGACGCCGCTGGAGCTGGTGAGGTTGTCTTCGGGGTCTTCGCTGCACTCGGTTGAGCCTGGGGAGTCAAAGTCGGAGGGAATTTTGAGGGCTCGCAGGAGGACGGAGCTGGAGGCGAGGCCAAAGTAGCCGGTGCCCTTGGGGTTGATTGAGAGGGCGGCCATTCCGTCGGTGAGCTCGTTGCCCTTTAGTTCTTCTTCGACCCAGTCAAAGCCGTCAGCCTCGTCCGGGACTTCGTCGTAGGGGAGGACGGGTCTGTGGGCGGCCGTTGGGGACGCGGACGGTTCGCGCTTGATGGGCGGGTAGGCGTCGGGGTCTTCTTTGATGGCGGGTTTGTCGGGGTCTCTGTAGAGGAGGCGTTTGGGGTCTTTAGTAGTGTCTCTTGAGTGCTTGCCTAGCAGTTTGTCAATGTCAGCGTTTGGGAGGAGTTCGTTGATCAAGTGCTCTAGACGTCTGACGCGGTCTTCGACCTTTGTGAGGTAGCTGGAAACTGTTAGTTTAGTTTGGCTGGGCTAGGATGGACGTACCTTCTTGTCAGGGGAGATCTGACGGTTTTTGGCGAGTATTTACAGGTTCTGTGGTATTGCGAGCATTTGGAGCAGGCTGGAAGTTCTTTGGAGCACTGGGGGAGGTTAGAGGGAGGATTGAGGGCTGGCGGAGACATACTTTGAGTTTTCTTATACGACAGGAGTCACACTGGAGGGAGTTAGTGATGGATCGTGGAGGGTAGGAAGGTTGTCATACAGCTTGTTCGATTGAGACTTCAGGTTGGGTTGCCATGATGGCAGGTTGGGTTGCCATAATGGCAGGAGGAGGGTGGGAGGATGAGATGGAGGAGGGTTGAAGAAGAAGAAGAAGAGACGAAGAAGAGAAGAAGAAGAGAAGAAGAAGAGATGAAGAAGAGTTGAAGAAGAAGAAAAAAATGAACAAGAAAAAAAAGACTGAAAATAAAAAAGGTTATCAACTTCAAACTTTGAAGCCAAACTCAAATATGCGACCGATATAATTCTCATCATCTGTCGGTGGCTGCTTAGAGTTTCTGAGATCACAAAGCTTCCAGGAGTGCTTGACTGTTCACGCACCGTTAACAGTACATGACCCACTCAATATAAGCCGTTGCATAGAGGTAGGGAGGTGAACGCTGAACCAGGAATCAAAGGAATCACCGTTGACAGTTGGCAGCAATTGGCAGCAATTGGCAGTAATTGGCAGTAGTTGGCAGACAGTTGACAGACAGTTGACAGACAATGGGCACAATGTTGGAAGTCATTTAGGCGAGATGTCAGCCGGTCTGCGCGTATTAGGAGCCAGAAGCATCATTAGATTTAGATTTAGTTAGTTCAGAGCTTTGATTTAGAAACAGTTGTAGCACAACTCTAGTACAACTCTAGTTCAACTCTAGTACTACTTTATTACAACTCCAGCTCAACTCCAGCACAGCTCCAGCTCAACTCCACCTTAACTCCACAACCAGACGTGATGCAAAAGCCGAATGGGTCTCAATGCGCGGTTGCATATAACGGTTTCGACTTTTGGCGCATGGTGATCTGAATTCGTTCTAGTCAACGTTCAACGCCTTTTCCTGACAGAATTGTTTTGTCAAAGCCAATTGGTCTCAATTGCTTCTGTAGGGAGATTTATGGTAAATGTAATTCTGACTTTAAAATAGGAATTAACTTGATAATTAACTACAATATTATAATTACAATATTATATTTATATTTATATTTATATTTATATTATTTTATTTTATTTTATATTCATTTGTTTTATATTCATTTGTTTTATATTTATCTTATATTGATCTTATATTTATTTGTTTTATATTTATCTTATATTTATTTGTTTTATATTTATTTACTGTATATTTATCTTATATTTATTTATTGTATATTTATCTTTATTTATCTTTATTCCATTCATTCTATTCATTTATTTTATATTTTATTTATTTTATTTATTTTATATTCATTTTAAATTATTTTAAATTATTTTATATTTAAATTATTTATATTTATATTATATTTATATTATTTATGTTTTATTTATATTTTATTCATTTTTCTTGATTCATTTATTTTATATTTATTTTATATTATATTTATTTTGAATTATATTATATTTATTTTATATTATATTTATTTTGAATTATATTATATTTATTTTATATTATATTTATTTTATATTATATTTATTTTGAATTATATTATATTTATTTTATATTATATTTATTTTATATTATATTTATTTTGAATTATATTATATTTATTTTATATTATATTTATTTTATATTATATTTATTTTATATTATATTTATTTTATATTATATTTATTTTATATTATATTTATTTTATTTTATATTTATTTTATATTATATTTATTTTATATTATATTTATTTTATATTATATTATATTTATCTCTATTTATTTATTTCATCTTGATTCATTCACTTATTCTATCTTGATTTCCAGTTATTTCCAGTTATTTGATCTGTATCTCAACTATTTTATCTATATTTCCAATTGTTTTCAATCATTTCAGCTATTTCATCTATATTTCCAATTGCTTTCAATTATTCCAATTGCTTTCAATCATTCCAATTTTTTCCACCTCAATCAATTTCCCTCTCCACTTCACCTTCTCACCTGAAAATTACCGAGCTCCCCATGATACACTCCCATGTAAATCAAAGTTCTACTCAGGTTCAAGCTTCCGCTTACTTAAGCTATAACCTCTTGTTCTGAGTTGGTAGCGCTTGTATTCTCCTACACAAATGCATTCCTCTACAGAAACCAAACTGGACGTCCTGAAGCAATGCTGTCCCGACGCAGACTTGTCCTATCTTCTAGACTTGCTGATATCCTGTGACGGGAACCTCACGCTAACCAAAGAACTGCTGGGAGTGCCAGCAGCTCCCGAACACAAACATGCTCGCCAAGTGACATTAAAGCGATTCGTAAACGACTGCGATGGGTCTTCATTTGAAGTCAAACGGTCGCGTCTAGACGCCAAAGGCAAAGCGCTGCACATTTACGACCCCGAAACTGTTCGCGAGCTTCTACCTTGTACACTACATCTCAATATCTTCAAGCCTGAGTTCGCAGCGAGGCTGCTGCAAACGATGATGGCGGACTCCGAAACCTGGAGCGAGAACCGGTTCCATATGAACGGTAAAGACGTGTTCTCGCCTCACCGGACTGCTCCCTATTCGACAGAGGATACCATCAAACACTCGTCGTACAACGGCATCTCGAGGAAGCCGCTGCTGTTCAACCAAGACATGAAAGAGGCCCAGACAATCGTAGAGCGAGTCGTCAATGAAGAGATAGACAAAAGAGGCCGTCTTCCCTACCAGTACCCGGGCAAATGGTTTTCGAATCTCGCAGTTTGCAATCGCTATGATGGAGCCAAATCCTCCGTAGGCTTTCACTCTGACCAGTTAACTCATATCGGTCCGCACGCAGTGATAGCCAGTCTGTCGCTGGGAGTGACTCGAGAGTTTCGGCTAAAGAGTAAGGAGCGAGGAAAGAGTCCTATCTCAGTACATTTACCGCACAACAGCTTGATCATAATGCATGCTGGCTGCCAGGAAGACTACAAACATTCCCTAATGCCCTGTGCTAAGCTGAGTGATGTTCATCCGATAGCTGGGCACACAAGAATGAACTTGACGTTTCGGATGGGCTTGAAGGAGCTTGAGGGGCCCAAGATTCCTCGTTGTGGATGTTCCAGGCCTATGATTTTGAGGGCCTGCGATGAAAAGGCAGAGAATGCCCGGTATCACAAGTATGTTTGGGTCTGTGGCTCGACTTATTTGAATGAGACCAAATGTGGGAAGCTTGTAGTAGCAAAGTTTCCATGTTATACGAAGGGGTCTGGCTCTGGGGATAGAGAAACTGGGGAGTCTGGGGAGTCTGGGGAGAATAGGGAGTCTGGAGAGAATAGAGATACTAAATCTGAGTCTGGGGATACTAAGGATACTGGAGATACTGGGGATATTAAGGATACTAGAGATGAAGATGAAGATACAAATCGAAATCAAGTGCCTGGTTCTTGAGACTCAACCTGAGTCCAAAGAACCTCTCTAACAATACTCAATTCATTCAATTCTCTAAACTTAACTTAACTCAGAACCCGTCAGCTCAGGACTCAGTACCCATAGTATAATCCAGACTATGGTTAAAGTTCAATGAATCACGGATCAACTATCGACACCCATTGCACCTTCGTGGCCATCATGGACTCCCTTAAACAATAGAAACCACGATCTACAAACTACAATTTATCTACAGTCTCTGCACTCTCTGCAGTCTCTAAAATCTCTGAACCCTCTAAACCCTCTAAACCCTCTAAACCCTCTACAATCTCTACAATATTTCATTAATATTCTTAAACTGCCTACAATTCTCTAGACCCCACCATCAAGAATCCCGAGTACGATGAGCAAAATGTTTTTGAGTCATCTCCAAACTGTCATCGGTAGTTTAAGGGTCTATGTCAAAGAACTGCGTTCTTGGATCGTTTGTACCTTTTTATATGGGCTTCCAGTTCTTAATTTGGACTAAATTTTTTTTAAATTTTTTTTTTATCTTTTTCATCTTTTTCATTCAATCTAATATAAATACTCCTATATTTCTTTCTCATTCGAGCATTAATATCTTTGTCTGCTTCTAATGGGTTCACACATAACTGAGAATCAGACTTATGTCGAACAATCGCTCAACTGCGAAAATGAAAAATCTCCTCTACCCAACTCTCCGAACGATGAACCGTCCAAGCGTGAACGATTCTTCTACAAAGTAAGAAGATTCAACAACAAACTCGACTCGTTTGGAGTTGAACTCAGAGGCATCCACCAGGTGCCTCCAGAAGAACGCACCCACTCCGCTAAGATCGTGCTCAAAATGTGTCTATTGTGGTTCAGCGCTTGCGGTGGTCTCTCCTCTATGTCTGGTTTCTTCCTGGGTCCGCTCGTCTTTGGCCTTGGTTTCAAAGACAGTATGACAGCGGGCATCTCTGGCGCTGCGGTTGGGTGTTTCGTCGCTGCCTACGCCGCTACCTTCGGCCCCAGATCTGGTCTGCGGCAAATGGTCTTGTCTCGCTTCATGTTTGGCTGGTGGCCGGCCAAAGGTGTCTCTGTCCTCAACATCATCACCCTCCTGGGCTGGTCCGTCGTCAACTCCATTACTGGTGGTCAAATCCTGTCGGCCATCTCAAACTCCAAAGTCTCGCTGGAAGTCGGCATCGTCATCATCACTGTCATTCCCTTGGTAGTCACCATCTTTGGCATCAAGCAAGTCCAGTACTTTGAAAGCTATGCCGCCATTCCTGTCAACCTCTCTTTCCTCCTGCTTTATATCTGTAGTGCTGGCAGCTTCAACACCGGCATCCAGTCCCAAGGAAACCCAGAAACCATCAGAGGTAACTGGATGAGCTTCTTCACTCTCTCCTACGGCGTGACTGGCGCTTGGGCTGGTGTTGCTTCTGACTATTATATCGACTTTCCAGAAACAACACCTTTTCTAGAGACCTTTTCTCTCACCTTTTTCTGCATTTTAGTACCTACTCTGTTTGTCGGCATTCTTGGAATCTGCATAGCAACTGGTGCTATGGGCATTTCTGAATGGAATGACGCTTACCATGAGCTGGGAAATGGTGGTCTTCTCAACGCTGCCTACTCCAACTGGGGAGCAGGAGGAAAGTTCTTATTAGTGGTGATGTACTTGTCTCTAGTTTCCAACAACATCATCAACGCTTACTCCATCTCTCTTTCTACTCAAGTACTGGGAACTTACGCTTCCAGAATCCCCAGATACATCTTGGTTATCATCACCTGTATTGTCTACTTTGTTCTCTCCAGCGCTGGCCGTAACAAGCTCGCAAACATTCTAAACAACTTTTTGCCCATGATTGGATACTGGTCTGTGCTCTACATGGCAATTCTGTTGGAAGAATCAGTCTTGTTTAGAAGACACAATCTTCCGGGCTTGAACGACTCATACTGCTGGTCTGACTGGAACAACAAACTGCGGCTTCCTGTTGGCGTTGCTGCGTTTGCTGCGTTCATGTGTGGTATTGTAGGTGTTATTCTTGGTATGTG
This sequence comes from Geotrichum geniculatum, assembly GCA_030566045.1. NCBI lineage: Eukaryota > Fungi > Ascomycota > Dipodascomycetes > Dipodascales > Dipodascaceae > Geotrichum > Geotrichum geniculatum. Next base: position 12,747 of record JAJMHM010000020.1, on the reverse strand, counting down.
TCAAGTCTACTATATTGGTCCTATCTCCAAGAATTTTGGAGACCATGGTGCTGATATTGGAACTTGGCTCGGTGCTTTGTTTACTTTAGTGACTTATCCATTATTTCGATTTCTAGAGCTTCAATATGCTTCTTGGTCGGACAAGAAAATTGATTATTTTCAATAAGGACGGACTAGATTTGAATTAAAGGACTTTCTAAGGATTTCTAAGGACTTTCTAAGATTTCTAAGGACTTTCTAATTTCTAAGGACTTCTAAGGACTTCAAGACTAGACTTTATTCCAAAAACTTTTAAAGGACTAAAGACTTCAAAGGACTAAAGACTCCAAAGAACAAAGACAACAAAATTCCAAGAACAAAACTCCCCATACTTCATGTGTACATGGCATCAAATTTGTATCTTTCTCATTATTGTTGATGGTTATAATATATACACAATGACTTTTGTTACAAAAGCGCGTTTAAAGCTTGGGAAAATAAACTAAATCAACTTTACCAGCTTCATAATTCCATCTCTTAATAACAGTACCCTTTTCCTTTTGAGCCAGAGCCAAAATGTCTCTGTTCTTTAATGGCTTTCCATCTTTATCAACTAACTCTTTGGAAAAATGCTCGGGCTTGAAGGCCTTAACAAATCGTCTTTTCAGCGAGTCGCGAGTGGAAAGTGAAAAACATGGTGCATCAATCAAAGCCTTGAGCTGGTCCTTGGTCTCACCTCGAACTCCTCCAGTAACTTGAGAATAAATAGCCTTAATAGCTGCAAGATTTTCCTTAGCCATAGCTTCAAGTTGCTCAGTAGATAATGCTTTAATTAATTTCAACTTAGGATCAAATGAAACTGCAGCATCAACTTTTTCAGCATTGGCCTTATATGATTTAATCAAGGCAGCACCTTCATCAGCAGCTACTCTGCCAGCACGAACGTCAATCTCAGTGTCGATTTTGAACTCACGATCAGCCAATTGACGGGCTTCGTCTACTGTTCGTCCGCCAGACATGTGAATTCTGACTGATTGCAGACGAGCCACTGCTGAAGCCTTGACACTTTCTTCAAGACCTGGTAACAGTTCATCCAACTTGGCGGCCAGCTCAGAATTAACAGTTTCACGCTTCCTCTGGCGCTCTTCCTTGACTTGTTCAATACTAGGAGTCGTCAAGTACTCCTTACGGCTCATATTGTTCTTTTCCTTCTCTGCTAATCTCTCATCCACCATCTCGATACGGCCAAATCTTCTTCTAGTGGGATCAAAGTGAGGAGTAGGCAGTCTATGTGTCTTGTTGAAAACAACTCCAGCAAACTTTCTCTTGGGGTGGAACGGATCGTAGTAGAATCTCACAAAACCAGGCTCCAATGCAAATAGAGTATGGTCTTTACCAATACCGACGTTCTCTCCAGGATAGATCTTGGTTCCGCGCTGTCTGTAAATGATATCGCCAACCTTGACGTCTTCACCATCTGTTTTCTTCGACCCCAATCGTCTACCTCTTGAATCTTTGTTACTGGTTTTAGAACCGGCTGCTCTTTTCGTAGCATTTCTGACGCTGATGAAACTGGCACTTGTACTGGAAGCCTGCTCTACAATAGCAGGTCTGTGTAGACTGGTAGCATTACCAAGTTGCAAAGCAGGACGGAATACCTGCTTGGTCAACTGGCTTAACGATGGTAATCTAGACATTATCGGTGGTGATCTCTGAAGGGTTGAAAATTGAAAAATTTTGATTCTCCAATAGAATATCCAAATCTAAAAGTAGGGTAAATTTTATGATATCACGTGATTAATAAAGTTGGTACAAAAGTACTAATTTGTCTTTGTGCAAAGAGTATAGACATTACTACTCTTGATCAAAATTCGTGCAAAGTAAAATGGATTGACATTGTGCAAAGTAAAACGGATTAACATTGTGCAAAGTATTTACATTGTGCAAAGTAAAACGGATTCACATTGAGCGAGATTATCATTATGCTAATAAAGATAAAAACAATCTGCCTGGGAACGGCTCTAGATGTTGATACAAGTTGTGCCTGAAATTGCGGAGATCATTTAGATGACGGGAAGCCGTTTCACGAAAAGAAGCTAAAAATATGGCCAGCCGAGAGATTACCATAAGACGAGTACTGCCATTTTCAACGGTAGCATAATATCAAGTTGATAGAAGGCTGAGAATGTGAGACAGCAATAGTTATTTTCTCAAAATAAAACATTTCCCGCGCACAGATCGCCAGTGTTTTCGGATAATGCTATTGTTTGAGTTAACGAAATGCTAATATTTCAAGTTGGGACCGCATCACCAATTTGTGATTTTTTAGTTTATAGTCAGCTCATACTGCTGGATTGAAAAAAAAAGCTGAAAACACTGAGCATCTAAACTCGAGATCGTAGATGGTAGATTCGATGCCATCAACTAGATCCAGCTGCCGCTTTGATGCGTTTCTTGAATCCCTAACAGTTTATGCAATCTGTTATCCTCGAGCTAATTTATTTATAACAATTCACCATAAATATTTCATGCCAATTTCCAATATATTTAAACAATTGACAAGTCAGAGAAATAAAAATTATTTTCAAGATTGCATACAAAAATGAAAAGTTCATATTTAAGTCTTTTAGCACTTTCAGCAGCTTTGGCAAGTGCTGATTCTCCTGGGTTCATTGCTCTAGATCTCACTGCACAAGAAGTTGTTACCAGTCAAGATCAATCTTTCTCATTCCACAAGAGAACAGATAACTACTTTGAGAGCGAACTCATCAATAAGCTTATTTTCTACTCTGCTAAAATCGGTGTCGGTAGTCCCCCACAATACTTTCCTGTCACAATTGATACCGGATCTTCTGATTTCTGGATTGCTGCTAGTCCTGATCTCGCAAGCCAGTACTTTCACAGTGACCAGTCTTCTACATACAAGTCCAACAACACAAAATTTTCAATTAACTATGTCAAGGGATCCAACACTGGTACTTGGGCCACTGAAACAATCACATTAGGTGCAGTTAAAGTAAAAAGCTTGCCATTTGGAGATGTGACAGATGGTATCGACTTAGGTGGAACTGTCGGTGTTATGGGAATTGGTGCCATGAAAAATGAAGCACCTGTTATTCTCAGATCAGGCTCAATGTATCCCAACTTTCCTCAGAAGCTGAAGGACCAAGGATATATTAAGAAAGTTGCATATTCATTATATTTGAATAACCTCGAGTCCAACACTGGATCTCTTCTTTTCGGAGGAGTTGACAAGACCAAGTTTGAAGGTGAGCTTCGTACTGTCCCCATTGTTGGATCCAGATCTCTAGATGTTGAGCTTACATCTATGAATATTAATGGTTTGGATGTAGCTGCATGGGATTCTATTCCAGTCACTCTTGACAGTGGTACATCATTTACATATCTTCCTAATGATGCCATTGTTGAAATTTGCAAGAGTATCAGAGGTGCAATCTATATGGGCGGTTTGTACTTTATTGATTCTTCCAATATTGACTGGGACCAGACCTTGTCTTTTGACTTTTCTGGAGCTATTGTTCATGTCAAGCTTCGTGAGCTATCTCTCAAGACCAAAGACGTTATCAACCCTAAAGCTAAAGTTGATCCTAAGCTTGATTATGTTATTGGTCTTCTTTCCAATGTCAATAGTCGTGGATACAATCTTCTTGGAGACACTTTCCTTCGATCTGCCTATGTTGTTTACGACTTGGACCGATGGGAGATTTCTCTTGCACAAGCTGCTCATGGTGTTCAACATTCGGAAATCACTGCTATTACAGACAAGGTCCCTTTTGCTTCAAAGGCTCCATACTATCGTCACAAATAATTTTAGAAGGTACCATTAGGACAATTTCTTTCACATATATAAATCATTTATTTATAAGACCAACGGGGTTTTCATGCTCATTTATCTCGGCCTTTATTCATTTCAGTTTTATTCATTTCTAATATCATTTAGCCTTGAATATCATTCTACCTCAGATATCATCTCTAGTTCAATAGTAGGGTTGCCGGATTAAGCTTCAAAGATTTTCCGAAAATTTCACATTAGTGCCTGCATCAATTATTCCGAACATGGTCCAAAAAGCTTAACACCAATTTCCATAGTTAATACAAAATTCATAGATTACTATTCATAACAAACATTACTATATATCATTAACAAATCCATTTAGATAGCAACGGACTTGTGGAAAGCAGCACCGGCATAAATAGCCTTGTCACCAAGCTCTTCTTCAATACGAAGAATCTCATTGAGCTTAGCAAGACGCTCAGAACGAGCGGGAGCACCAGCCTTGATTTGACCAGATCTAAGACCAACAGCAATCTCAGCAATGGTAGTGTCCTCGGTCTCACCAGATCTGTGAGAAACCATGACTCCCCAGTTGGCAGCATAAGAATCCTTAGCAGCTTGAATGGACTCAGTAAGAGTACCAATTTGATTGACCTTGAGAAGCAAAGCATTGGCAGCCTTCTTCTCAATGGCAGTCTTGATACGAACAGGGTTGGTAACAGTCAAGTCATCACCAACAATCTGGGTCTTCTCAGAAGCCTTGCTGTAGAAGTGGACCCAGGTCTCCCAGTCGTCCTCAGCAAAAGGATCCTCAAGAGAAACAATGGGGTACTTGTCCATAAGAGAAAGGTACAAGTCAGCAAGTTGCTCACCAGTGAGCCATTTAGAGGGGTCGGATTCGGGGTTCTTGAAATCAAGATCGTATTTACCATCCTTGAAGAACTCGGAAGAAGCAGCATCAATGGCAATAGAAACCTTGCCAGTGTAGCCAGCTTGCTCAATAGCATCAGTAATGAGAGTAAGAGCCTCTTCAGGAGTTTGAATATCGGGAGCAACACCACCTTCATCACCAACATTGCCAGCAGAGGTACCGTAACGCTTCTTAGCAAGAGACTTGAGAATCTGGTAAACCTCAGCACCGGCACGCATGGCCTCGGAGAAGGTAGGGAAATCAAGAGGAACAATCATAAACTCTTGAATAGCAAGACGACCACCGGCATGGGAACCACCGTTGAGAACGTTTTGGAAAGGAACAGGCAAAACATAAGGAGTAGGAGTGCCAGAGAGCTCTGCAATGTGTTGGTACAAAGGAACACCCTTCTTACCAGCACCGGCCTTAGCGACGGCAAGAGAGACACCAAGAATGGCATTGGCACCCAACTTGGACTTGTTGTCAGTGCCATCGAGCTTGAGGAGGAAAGCATCAACAGCAGCTTGGTCGGCAACGTCAATGTTGGCCTCAATGAGAGCAGGAGCAATGGTCTTGTTGACATTGTCGACAGCGGTCAAAACACCCTTTCCTCCCCACTTGGACTTGTCCTTGTCGCGGAGCTCAAGGGCCTCGTGGATACCAGTAGAGGCACCGGAAGGGACCATGGCACGGAAGAGGCCACCTTCAGTGTGGACGTCGACTTCGACAGTAGGGTTACCTGGTGAGACGAGTTAGCAGAGCTGGCAATTAAGCTGGCAGGCTTCGGATAAACTACATACCACGAGAGTCGTAGATGGAGCGGGCGTGAATCTTGGAAATAGCGGTCATTGTGAAAGATGGTGATAATTGGAGCTGGTGAGTGAGAAGGAGAGAAGGAGAAAAAAATTTTAACAGTCGCAGACGCTGGTATTTATAATTTTTGTCCGTTGACATTGTCAGACCAGAAGGTAAATTTTCCTTGCCAGGTAAACAGAAAACCACGCATAAAAACAGGTGAGGGGCACACTTTTTGTAGCGATGTGGGTAGGTGAAATTTTGTGGTTTTTGTATGTGCAGGCAGCCATGCCTTGTTTATAAGGATATTTACAAGATGACTAATAAAGAATTCGTTACGTAATAGTTCCGTGAGTAGGGATGAAGACCTAAAGAGTCAATATGAAGGGAGAGGAATGTAGGAGGGATTGAGGTGGTGAGGGAGACGGGGAGTTAGGGAGTAGAGTTAGTTGGAGGGTTTCAGCGTTGGAGAGTGACCTAGAGTTCAGAGTCCAGTTCAGAGTCCAGGTCAGAGTCCAGTTCAGAGTCCAGTTCAGAGTCCAGTTCAGAATCCAGTTCACAATCCAGTTCAGAATCCAGTTCAGAGTCCAGTTCAGAATACTCTCCAGAATCCAATTCAGAATACTCTCCAGAGTCCTGTTTAGAATCCTGTTTTGAGTCCTAAAATCTCTAGAACTATGGTGCAGTTTGTTAGTTTGGCGGTTTGGTGTTTGGCGGTTTGGTGTTTGGTGGTTTGATGGTTTGGTCATTTGGTGCTTGATATGTGCTTGATTTGTGCTTGATTTGTGCTTGATTTGTGCTTGATTTGTGCTGGATTTGTGCTGGATTTGTGCTTGAATTGACGATTGAATTGACGATTGAATTGCCCTTCATTTAACGATTGAATTGCCCTTTATTTAACGATTGATTTGTGCTTCTTCCTAATCACTCTTTGGAAACTAAAATCATTTAATATTTCATCATAACTATTTCCAGTGTATCTTGTTTATAAAATATGGTCTACATAATCGTATATTTTAAGGATCATCAGCAGTAACTGCCACAGTCGTAGCATTTCCTAACTCCGTATGATACCTTTCAAACTCGCCAACAGTAAAGTTGGAACTGGGTTCAACAACCGTAACATCGTGCATCATGGCCAGATTTCCAGAATCCGTACCAGCGTTGAATCTAATGGAAGTGGGATCAAAAGAATAATCTATTATATTAGAAAAATCTTCAGCATCGAGTTCTGTGGCATTAGTGGTGAAGATGGTAGTATCATCAGCTTCAAATAAAAATACGTCCTTCTCGGGCTGGAAATCGCTTTCAGAGTTGGTAAAAGACAAGACTTTTAACTCGGATGATACGTTCTCAGATCTATCATCTGTTGGCGTCTCAGTGGGCTTTTTAGGTTCAGCAACATGTTCTTCTTCCTCTTCCTTTACCATCGAAATCCGTTTCTCAGTTTTGGCTTTCTCCTTAGCAGCGGCTTCCAGTTTAGATTTGGCAGCGAGCTTCTGCTGCTGTTTGAGTCTTCGGTCTTCTGGCGTCATGGGCTTTTCGTACTGGTGGAACGTCAAAACTTCAAACCTTCCCATACCGTTGGTAGGACCGGTGACTTTTCCCCTTGGTACACCGTGATTGACCTCTTTGCCGCCAAACGTTGCAATGGATTCATTCTCAAATGTGTTGTTACTCTGTATAGGATTGAGTGGGAATACAAGTTGCTGCCCTTGACTTCCAAAGGAAGACACACTGGCGCTACCTAAATTCACACTAAACGTACTTGTCGTTGGTTTGCTTTCCTTAGCTGCTGCAGAGCTGGTCGAGAAAGAGCTGGTCATTTGAGAGCGCGATGCAGTTGGTACGGGGTTGGCAAATCTAGGGACTGTCCTTCTCGTGGCATTGGAGCAAGTGTGCGGCGTGGGCGTGGGAGGTTTTCTAGGTACAGTGTTAGTTGAAGGAGAAGAAGCGTTGCTGCTTCCAGGCGACTCGGCGATGTTTTCGTTTGAGTATCGGGGGGCTATTTGGGGTTGAGGTGCGATAGAACGTCTGCGTTTTGGCTTGTCGTCGTTTGCGTCGGTAGCAGAGACGGTTTCTTCCACGGCGTAGTCATAATTTGGTCGTTTGGTCTCTGTCGGGAAGCGGAGTACGGGCGTCGTTGAGAGGAATGGAGATACGCCCGGAGAGGCAAGTCCTGAGTTGTCGTCATATGAGTCTACTTCGGACATTGTGGCAGAAGGAGATGGAATTTGGGTTGCAAACGTTGGGCTGTTTGGCGAAGTTATAGACGAAGACAGATCGATATTCGATAAATGCATCGAGCCTTGCGAGTAGATTGATTTTGCGAGAGTCTGAGGAGTTGGTGGATGCGTGGCTGATTGTGCTAGATGAGAGCTGGTAGAGAAGGAACGTCTACCTCTGGGGACGGCAGGCACAACATTTCTGAAATTGTTTTGGCGGGTAGAAAAGGCGGCGGCGGCGGCAGTAGAAGCGAGTGAGGTAGAAGGCGAAGAGGTGGAGGTAGCTATCTGTGAATTCTGGGGAATTGGGTTAGCATTTGAGGTCTGTTGTATGGGGGAATGAGAGGAGGGTCCAGCATAGGCAGGATGGAAAGTATATTGAGGCGAGGATGAAGGGATTTTGCCATGTTGATGTTGGTGATTCTGGTGTTGATTCTGGTGTTGGTTCTGGTGTTGGTTCTGGTGTTGGTGTTGATTCTGGTGTTGATGCTGCTGTTGATGGAGATGCTGCTGATGGAGATGCTGCTGCTGATGATGCTGATTCTGCTGATGCTGCTGCTGCTGATGATGCTGTAGAAGTTGAGCTTGCTGATACATTTGGAGCTGCTGCATTTGTCTGAACTGAAATTGCTGCTGCTGTTGCATGCTCAACATGTCTTGTTCTATTGTATTTGTAGTAGGATTCAAACCGTTTGGCATTTGCTGATATATCTGCTGCTGAGGATACATGAAATGCTGCCCTTGGAGAGCAGTGGAGGCAGTGGCAGGAATCTGGTTGGCAAACTGGTATTGCATCATACCTGGTTTTGTCATTGGTAACCCAGAACCCATAGGAAGAACAGAAATATGACCCGAATGGTAGTCAGGGACGGCAGATTGGGTGAATGAAGCATCTTGGGCGGATAGCGAGGAAGGAGACGGAGAAGGAGTCTGGTGGAAGGAGTAGGGCAGGTTGAAGCCCTTGAGATTGGAGAGATTGGACTGGACGAGATTGAGAGTGAGATGGTTTGGAGCTTCAGCCTTGGGGAACGTTTCCATCATGCCCGTGGCTCTTGACTGACTTCCAGCATTTAGCTTTCTGATGATGGCCTCTTCCTCGTTGGATCTAGCTTTAGCTCTGCGGTTCTGAAACCATATCTAAATTTCAAGATAAAGTTAGTTTTGGCACAATACTATAACAAGTGCAGGCATACTTGAATGTTTCTAATGGGCAAGTCGGTCTTTTTGGCGAGTGAGTCTCTGGTTTCTCTGTCAGGCTTGGGATTCTGCTGGAAGGCCTCTTCTAGGATGAGAGTTTTTTCCGCGGGGATGCGTTTCCTGGTGTTTGGAGCGGACTCTGGTTTGGAGGGCATTGAGAAGTGGGCAGGCTTGATGTTTGGCATGGAGACGACGGTTTTGAGCATGGGCTTTGCGAAGGAGGCAATTGGGATGCTGGTTGGGGGCGAGATGAGGTGGGCGGTCTGCGGTAGAGCGTCAGGGACGGAGGACGGGACGTAGAGCATTTGATCTGCGATGGAGTGGTCGTGGAGGAAGGGAGGTTGGTGATAGTTGATGGCAGCGGAGTAGTCGGAGAAGGCAGCGATGGAAGCCGGGTCGTCCAAGTCGTCGGGGGCTTTCAGGAAGGAGAATTCATCTTTGGAGTAGTCGATGGCCGGTTTCTGGTACGAAGGTTGGTCGTTGGTGTTGTGGACAATGTTGTTATGGGGGATGTTGTTATGGGGGATGTTGTTGTTTATATTGAAGCTGTTGAAGGTTTGGGAGTCTGACATTTCGATGCAGCGGAAGGCGAGGGAGGGCTGTTTGAAGGCTGGAAGAAGCGGTTTTGGATAGAATCGGGGGGTCAGAGGAGTCTTAAAGGGACATGAAGGAGGCCAAGGTAGTGCGAGCAGAAATGAGTGTAAATAGTTGGAGAACGATTAAGAGACGATAGAAGGGGGCAGCGGTGTTGATACGTCCATTAGGAAAGAGGTCTATTGGAGGTTTTGGTTGATGGTGCGAAGCGTGGTTGAGGTTGGTGAACTGTTTGAGAGGAGGAAGAGTCGATGAGAGGAACGAAAGAATTTTGGGTTGAATTTTTTAGGGGGGCGAGAGGGAGGCGAGCGTCAGAGGGCGGGAAAGGAGCTATTTAGTGTAATTTAGTAATTTAGGTTAAATAGGTAGATTTATTAAATTTTATTAATTTAACTATTAAGGATAAACTTAAAATTTAATTTGGATTGGAGAGTTGAGTAAAGAGTAAGAGTATTAGAGTAAAGAGTTTTGAAGAATATTTGAATATATTTTTGAGTATTTGTTAAATATTTTCAAGTATTTGAATAAATTTTCAAGTATTTGTTAAATTTTTTAAGTATTTGAATTTATTTTCAAGTATTTGAATTTATTTTCAAGTATTTGAATTTATTTTTAAGTATTTGTTCAATTTATTTCAAATATTTGTTCAATATATTTCAAATATTTGTTCAATATATTTCAAATATTTGTTAAATTTTATTTTTAATTAATTTTAAATATATTTTCAAGTATTTGTTAAATATAATTTTAACTTAATATTTTTATTATACTCCAAGTTTAAACCATCTTTTATCTATTAATACCATCCTACTCTGTTGTCCAGCAAAATACTGCATGATTGAGCTCATGTGTCTAAGGGTCTCACTAAGACCTTCTGGTTGCCTAGTTGGAAACTCATCTACTGGAATCTACTCGAGAATGTCTACAGGAGCCCAGCTGCATATCCAATACTCCTGTATCTTGAATCCGTGAATCTTGGTCGCATAAGCAGAAGATCTTGGTTGTGTTCTCTTCGACTCTACTCATTGCAATTAGATGTTAAGTAGTCAAGTAGCTGTAAGTAAATGTTAAGTAGCGGTAAGTCGCTGAAAAGTAGTTGCTGGTAAATCGCTGGTAAGTTGCTGGTTAGTAGCAGTAAATCGCTGGTAAGTAGCAGTAAGTCGCTGTCTACCAAAGTTTAGTTAAATCAAGGGGCTGCCATGCTCTGTAAAGCTCAGGTCATAAAGTGCAGTGGTTAGTTTGTCGACAGTCTCCAGCTCAAGCTCACAATCTAATGGCTTGTACATGCATCTCTTCTCTTATTCAAGTCTCCATACAAAATATGTAGTTTAGCTTATTTTCTCAAATTCCCATATCACAAACTCTTAAAATCACAAACTCAAAATCACAAACCCAAATCACCATCTCAACTCCAATCCAATTCCAATCCAATTTCTATCCAATTTCTATCCAACTCCAATCCAGTCCAACTCCTACTCCAATCCATTCCAATTCCAACCTTTGCTACTTCTCAGACCACTCTGTGCTTCTTAACATGTAAAAGCATGCCCAACAGATTAGGTGCAGATTAAACCTTCCAAATTCTAGAACCGTAGCCTGTATTCAGATCGTGATCCTTCATATTACAATATATTAAATATCTATGTTATTAATTCATTATATTGATATGGAATATCCTGAGGTTGAGGAATCACATTGCGAAAAACTGGCTTCGCTGATAAACATGAAATTGGACAAATTCCTTTAACCAACCTGTTCATATTCAACTTATCCTTGGGGTCTCCAGCCAATGCTACTAAATTGGCTAAACACCATCCATCATCAAACGATTGTAAAATTACCAACTGGTCTCCAGTTCGAAGAAGAAGCTCATCAACTAAGCTGGGCCGATACTCATGAATCACCTGGTGTACATTGATTGTCAAAAGCGCTGACAATGGTGATTCTATCGAAGTAGGCACTAATGACCCATCCCCAGGTGCTGCCAAATTCATAGAACTTTGAGACGATGAGCTCTCGGAAATGTAAACATTACCTCTCTTACCAGGAGGAGCCACCATCGCTGGCTCAACTGGTGCCACAGAAGCTGTATATGGCAAATGAGGTGAGCTCATCGCTCCAAATGGCATCGATGAAATCGACCCACTCGTTTTCTCCAGTGGTGCTGAGGGTGGCGGCCCAGAGTAAACACTATATGGACCCTCACTCTCAAACTCCTTTGGTCGTGAAGGAGGTGTCGGTGGTGTTTGCGACGGAGTAGAGTATTTGCCCGTCGATGGAATCGCCTTTGGTGTCTCCAAATTGTCAACTATAGGTGTAGCAGCACTGGTAGCTGATGGCGGAATAGTAGGAAGCTTCTTGTTGACTGCAACCAACTTGGGTGGGCGTCTCAGAGAACTGCTCGAGCCAACTGAGAGTCTATGATCACCAAATGACTTTCTCTGCAATGTAGGAGACATGTTGATGCTCGAGTAACTCAAATTTGCAGGACTACTGTTACCATTCAAGGAAAGCACTGAAAGCCCATTTCTACTCGTCGTAGCTACCATAGCGTTGGCAAAGTTGGGCTGTGGACTGCTGTGCTCAGAGAGAACTGTAGGAGTATATTGGAACAAGCTGCTGCTAGTAGATTGAGAATACGACAAAGATCCTCTTCTTTGACCGTAGATCCTACCAACAGCTTCAGACATGTCCGGTACAGGAGCAGGTATTTCGGGCTCAGAAACAAGATCACCGTCAACAATAGAGGCATGTTCCGAGGTTGTCAATCCATGGGAAAAAGTAGTGGTTGAAGGTTTCACGTACTTGACATTGTTCAAATTAGCTTGACCGGTAGTCTCGTCATTGCGATTCTTCTTCAGATTAGCTTGACCGACAGTGCGATATCTAGACCTGTTTTGAGCCAGCGACTTGGCCGAAGACTTGTTGGAAAGAGCTCCAGAGAATTTGTTAGCAGGCTCTGAGGTTGAGCGCTGAATTACATTCTCATTGCTGGTCTGCCCGATTTGAGTCAAACTTGGACGAAGTGCCAAGGGTACAATTGAACCCGAACTGAAATCGGGTGGATTGGACAAGAAACCTTTCTTCTCATCCTTATATTCATATGGATGAGACGAATGTCTGGTATGGCCTGTATAGTTCTTTACTTTGGATTCATTCGCAGCAGATTGAGTAGTCCTCTTAGGAGCCATGAAACTTGGTGTCTGGCCTAATGGGGTCTTTGGGCGACTTGAAAAGTCTGGATAGTACTG